>SJYA01001903.1:422870-452345 GCA_006410615.1 Neotragus moschatus | reverse complement strand
GGGGAGGCCAGGGGGGAGGGGGCTGCTTTCCAAATCCCCATGCCAAACTGTGCGCACAGACATGACAGGGGATTGTAAAAACACACCCCAAACAATGTGGCTAATGTACCAGGATCCCCTGCAAAGAAGGCCGAGGGTGAGAGAGGAGCCGCTCAGAGAAAGCAGAAGCTGGACGGAGCACCCCCAAAGGAGCAGCTTTAGGGGAATATTGACCTATCTCCTCTGCTGATCCTCTTCTCCAAAGAGAAAGAGAGAGAGAGATGGAGAGACAGCACAAGAAAAAAGAAAGGCTAGGCGCTAGCTATCTCCCTAGAATAGGCTGCAAGCTATTCAGGCAGAATTTCTTTACACAATGGATTGGCTGAAATCTGAACCATGCTGCCAGCATCAGCTGGACAAGCAAGTCCTGTGTATTCCACTCAAGAGGGGCCAGGACACATTTTAGAAACAGCCCGGAGTCTGCAGGCTGGGATGCTAACGCCTGTCCCACGGTGACAGTCACAAAAGACACGTTAATTTGTGTTTCGCAAGATAGTAGTAAGGATAGATGGGAATGGAATGACTCTCAACCCAATTGGACTTTTACAAACCAGTACCGCTACAGGCTCTTAGGATAGTCTGCTCAAGATTTTAACTGGGGGGGTGTGAGAGTGTCTTTCTTAGTAAAGGATGTTCTCCAAAATATTTTAAAACTCCAATGGAATCGTGGCATTTTTCTTCTCATATGAGTCTTAGCATCTCTTCTAATGATGCAAACAGCCCAGCTTCAAAGAAATCAAACAAATAGCCTCAGGTCACCCTGATCGTTAGTGGCACAGCCAGGAATGAAACCCAAGTTCCCAGACTCCTAAGACTGCAGTGGTCACACATCTCAAATGATCAATGAATTTCTCTGAATTCTGAGGTTTTCCTTTTACTGGGTTTTGGCAAAGAAGAGCAGACGAGTCCTAATCTGAGGGTGTGTTCACACTGGTTGAGTAAGCTGGAATAAGCGAAAATGAAAATGTTTTTCAGAAGCTCATTTCATCTGAAAGTACAGGAAGGGGTTGGTGTATTATTACTCAGCTATTCTGGATCCTGGTTAACATTTCTACTCTCCAGATAAAACTCTAATACAGAATGCTCTTGCGCANCAAAGAAGAGCAGACGAGTCCTAATCTGAGGGTGTGTTCACACTGGTTGAGTAAGCTGGAATAAGCGAAAATGAAAATGTTTTTCAGAAGCTCATTTCATCTGAAAGTACAGGAAGGGGTTGGTGTATTATTACTCAGCTATTCTGGATCCTGGTTAACATTTCTACTCTCCAGATAAAACTCTAATACAGAATGCTCTTGCGCATCTGTGCAAAGATGTTTTCTTTGCACCTTTCTGTGA
This sequence comes from Neotragus moschatus, assembly GCA_006410615.1. NCBI lineage: Eukaryota > Metazoa > Chordata > Mammalia > Artiodactyla > Bovidae > Neotragus > Neotragus moschatus. The sequence continues at coordinate 450,971 of SJYA01001903.1, read as the reverse complement.
TTTTAAACTTTTTACTTAAAAAAAAAAAAAAAAAGACTTTAATCTCTGCTCAGCTTGGAAATGGAAGGGGTCTGAGTAATGTGTGCTTGTCTGGGAAGGATGACAAAAATGGTTTGAGGATTTCGGGATGGATTCGGGCTTGAGGATGGAGGATGGAATGCAGGAGAATGTGGAGTCTTGAGGCTTCTAAATCTTTGGAAGGTAAACGGGACAGTTTCACCACTGTGCGGAAGATATCACAGCCAGGAATGGATGGCACTGGTGTTTTTCTGGGTTTCAGTTTAAGGAACAGGTGTTTTCCCGAATCTGGGTCGGATGTCCATTTCTACCTGGGGAGAACTGGCTGCTTTCAAACTGTTTCTAGACTTAAGAAATCCTAAAATGATGTCTCCTGATGAGGCGTTAGCTTTAAAAATATTGTTAAACTAAAAATAATTCCAATCTCAAAGGTTTAGAAAACAGATGCTGCTCTCAGCAGGCAGACTGTGCCTGGCGACCAACACCGAGGCCCAACCAGGAACCTCACCACAGCTCACGTCGTTCGTTTCAAAGGGGAATAACCTGTAAATGTCATAGGACTGAGACACTAGAGCCTTGGTTTCTCTATTTCCTACACTGCCTTTTTTTTTTTTTAATAGCTCTTAAATGGACTTCAACCTAGATCTTCAGTAGGTGTCTGCTGAATCAATGAAAGTAGTACTTCCATTCAAAATGTCTACATCATGAACGTCCAGTGTTTGAAGAGTTCATACATAGCAAAATCTTTCAATACGCAGTTTGTCTTTTTTGTACTGTGTTGGCTATGAAAATGTTTTCAAGAAATAATCCAAACGTGCCCATATATTCCCATGGATGAGCTAAGTGCAACTATTTCAAAAGAGATGGAAAATTAATTAGGGGCACAGTTTACTCAAGAGTATTGGAGCAGCATTTTAGACCTGCAATCTTGTTCTGTTTTTCTAGAGGAAATCCCATTTCAGGGTCCCTGTCCTAGTGTGTCTTTTTTAAGAAAAAAGAACAAAATAATTAAAACCTGTGAAAACATACGATAATGTTCTGATCAAGAAACTGGAAAATATAGTTTTTTCAAATCTTCTGCATCATCTTCCAGAAATATCTTAGAATGTTAAATCCAGGTATGGAATGATAAAATGACGTTTCTCTGAAGAAGGAATAGGATCCAAGGTGCCTTTATGGCTATAGCACCTAAGACAAAATATAACTTGATTGTTGAGTTTGGGAATTTTCTGTGTGTGCCCCCCACTCCGGCCTGCCCTTCTCCCACCCCCAAGAATGTCAAGAATTTGAACTCCCTGTTCTTAAGGTGAAAGGGCATCGGCTCAAATCTGTACAGAGGGAAAAAGTGGCAAACCCTGAGACGCTGGAACTCTCAAGCCACACTGCTCCCAAGTTTACGATGGCAACAGATGGCCACGCCCATGGCCTTGGGTGCTGCAGGAGTCACCGGAAACCACGTCCGAATTAGGAGCCAGGCAGATCCTCACGTGCATGTCAGTAATTCTCTACTTCTTTATTTCAACATTGAGCTTTAGCTTTGAAATATTTGCTAAGAAAGCAGAGAGGCAATTAACAGAGATTTTTCAAATGTGTGCCAGGGTTACACATTCTGTCAACAGAGTCAAAGGAAACTATACAGCGTAAGTTACAAAACGGTTATTTCATGTTTCGCAAACATTCCAATCCACCCTTCACTGTGGTGTGATTCAACAGTAGAAAAGCAAAACAGACATAATCTCAAGACCCAGCCCAGCTCCTTTCCATCTTGCAGAGAATTGTGAGGAATCTCAGCTGCAACCTGCCCGCCTGAGAATCTTGACAAGGAAATCCTCCCATTTCTCTGGTGAGAAGATCTCCTTGAGGCCAGACCAGGAGGAGGGAAGAGCAACTCAGAGCGGACCACAGAACTTCCTCCAGCCCCGGGGATGCCTTCCTCCGGGCTGCATCGCGAACTCCCAAGATGCCCACTTTCCCAAACTCATCGATGTTCCTGTCTGGGGTTTGCATTCTCTCCCAGTGTGTAGCTGAACACAAGTGGGCTCTGTTATCTTGTTTAAACTCCTTTTGCTTTGATTACCTAGAGCTACCAGATTCTAGAAGAGCTTGGCCACCACTCTTAATACGATGTTATTTGGTTGTTTCTTAAATATTTTAACTTTATTATTTCTTTATATTATTATTCCACCAGACTGCATGAGAGGCAGTGATCTCTAACACAGAACACAACAGGCGCTAACATTCAGCCAGGCTGCTCTCAGGACCCAGGGCTGGCGGGCCTGAGCCGCTGACATGCACGCAGGTAGCTCATACACTGCTACCCTCATAGCACAGGCTGCGGGAGAAGTGACAAAGGACATATGCTCTTGTACCCTTAGAAGCTATTTAATAAATATCATCGAGAAACAAAATGGAAAAAAAAAAATCAGCCCTGTGGAGCACAACCACCTTAGGTCAACTGAACGTCACCCAGTTTTTTCAACCAAAAATGGAGAGAGAAAGAAAATATTAAAATAGAAACAAAAAAAAAAAACAAAAAAAAAGCAGTACTTAACACTAGCAGGAAATAAATTTATACAACAATTCAGTCTGTATAATATGATGAAATAAATCTACAACTTCTCTTATTTTGGTGCTTTGAATTATACATACAAACAACAATTACAGGGACATGGTCACAAAGCATGAAGGCCTGGGAAAGTCTAGTTGAACCCTCCAGGGCAACCTGAGAGTGGAACAGGTTGCCTGGAGTAATAGAATTTCCTACGCAGAGGCCCACAGCTTTGAACGAATGATTTGCCTACAAATTTTTTCTTTTTTTTTTTTTTCCTTTTTTTTTTTTCTTGTAATGCATCAAACGACTGTAACCAGGAAAAGGAAACAAAACTGGCAGTTTGTCCATTTGGATATCAGACCTAGTTTCTTCTTAATCGCCACTCTTTATTTTCCCCCATCGTCCTTCAAAGGCATGGTATCCTCCGTGCCTTCCTCACAGCGACTGAGAGGCAATCAAGTCTTCTTTCAATGTGCAGTATTTCTTAACAACATAAGTTATATGCAATGTTCGGTGACTTTTTTTTTTTTTTTTCACAGCACTAGAGAGACCCTGTTCAATAGGGAATGTGAGTCTGAATGGCTTATTCACAAATGGGATCCAGATTCAGGGAGTGAGAACACAGACACCACGGTAGGCTGCGTCGTCCGAGTGGCCATAACATCAGGTTGCTTGATGCCTGCAAAAACACACAGATCCATCGGGTTTCGGTTTCATGATACTGCTCCTGCGAAAATGCACGTAGAAGGGGGCCGGAGGGACTCTCGCCTGGAGCCCTGTGAGCGTCGCTCGAGCAGGGACCCTAGCCCATGGCGGTGACCATGCTGGAAGGGTGATGAGGTCCGAAGGAGAGGCTGGACGGCGGGTGCATCGGCGTGGGCGTGGTCAGCATGTGGCTCGAGTGGCTGAAGGGCGAGATGTGACTGAGCGAAGACATGTGTCTGGAGAGGGCAGCGGGGTTGAACGAGCTGCTCTTGGGGAAGTCCTCCAGAGCCTCGTGCACCTTTTTGCACTTTTTGGATTTGCTAGACATCTTCCGGTTTCTGGTCTGGATCCCTTCCTTCTTCATAGTCAGGGGTCTGTTAATCTAAACAGAGATCAATTTTTTTTTTTTTTTTTTACTTTTTTTTGGGCTGGCTCTGAGAGGGGGCAGACTTCCACACCCAGGCACAGGTTCCTCTGATCACCCCCCAGATCAAGGATCTGCTTTCAGGGGGCCACTTCCTCCCCACACCCCCTGACTCCTTCCCAGAGACCAGAGTTCTACAAATGAGGGTTATGCAATGGGAGGGTCTCAGCCTCTATCCATTTCAAAAGCCAAGAGGCCCCAGGTAAGGTGTTCCAAGCAGGGCTTATTCGTTTTGTTCATTTGCACCAATCACTGGGGGGAAAGTTGGTCTCAGGGAACTTTCTGTCCCCAAGGACCATACTCTTGAGCCACCCAAGATGACTGTATTTGTCTGCTTCACTAAAATCTAATAACTTGTCTTCTTCCTAGAATTACCTTACACGATTTCAGAAGAGAGGCAAGGGAGGGATTTTCAAGAGGGAAATATATCTGGTCTACTGGTCCAAAATCTGACTTAGAACTTTGGCACCACTAGGCAATCGGTCTTAAGAGTTTTGTCTCTCTGCCTTGAAAGGCCCAGACTGCTTCAAAGTAATTTTTGCTCGCCTCTCTTCTAACGGCCTTTTGAAACAAGAGGTGCTGTAAAATCTCCCCCTAAATAGACAGCTAGTGGGAAGCTGCTACGTAACACAAGGAGCTCAAGCCAGTGCTCTGTGGCCACCCCGGGCTGGGACGGAAGGTGGGAGGGCAGTTCAAGAGGGAGGGAACACACATATATATTTATGGCTGATTCAGGGTGTTATATGGCAGAAACCAACACAACACGACAAGGCAATTATCCTCCCATTAGACATAAAAACATTTTTTAAGTCATTTTAAACACAGGGAAAAAAAAATCTTCCCCTGAAATCTGTACATTCTGGGGTCGGAATTTAATATAACATGTCTCTGCCAAAAATGTAACCTCTTGCCCCCACCACAGCAACTGTGATGATGAAGTTGCAATTTCTACCTGGTCCTGACGACCCACTTCTAACTAGATGAGCGGCGAAACAACCAATCCACAAGAATTTAATATTCACTTAGGGGGTACAAAGCCCTGTGCTAGCCTGAAAGCACTCTCCTCCTAAAAAGCAAAGCCTATAGGCATGAAGGATTTCCCTGGCAGTCCAGTGGTTAGGATTCTGAGCTTCCAATTCAGGGGGCAAGAGCTAGATCCCTGGGCAGGGAGCTAATATCCCATACTCCAAGTGGCAAAAAACACACACACACACACAAATACAATTCCAGGGTAAACAAAAGATTTAGGAAGAAAAAAAAAAAAAGACCAAGCATGAAGTTGAGGAAAAAGACCAAGGCAAGCACCTACTCTCATGATCATTGCTCTTGTCTTTAGGGCAGCATAGCATCACTCTCTTCCTGATAAGCCCCACGTGTTTTGTTTTGAATACATATTTGCTTAAGGTAGGGGTGGGCGAACTTGACAAAGCAAACTAAGATCATTCCCCTCGAAGAGTCAGAATCAGATTGACCTCAACAGCAGCCACCTGCCCCACACAGCAAACCAACCACACATTCAGTCCCATTTCCAGGGAAATGGGCAAAGGCACTCAAGGGGGGAAGGTCAGGGTCTTAGTATTCCTGACTCCTTGAAGCAGAAACCACTTCCTCCTCCAGGGTCCTCAAGGGTGGAGGAAGGGAAGATTTCATGGCTCAAAGATCTGCCTGTTTGCTCCGAAAGCTAGAAAGAGATAGTGAGGGAAGTGAGAACCCAGAAGTCAAGAGGGCCAGGCTGCTGGTAACATTTCTGGGAGCAGTGAAGTCACGGCTTCTGGGGGCCGAGCTGGTCACCTGGACAGAAGTGCAGAGCCGCTCAGCTGGGGAGCTGACCCCAGCTCTGCCCCTCACACAGGAAGGCCGAGTGAGTGTTGGCAGAGGACCTGAACGGTTGTTGCTCAGAGAACATCTCAGGGTTTCTTCCTCAAAGTTATAATCAAGATAAAAGATGCAGCCCACAGAGGCGATAGGAATCTACTGTCACATCAAATCTCCCCCGAGATATCACCTAGACACATGCTCTTCATGGTGATATCTAGATATACAGGGCCAGGTATCTAAATATAATATCTAGTTACACAGATAGCCACACAAAGCCAGATAACTAGTCCCAGCACTGATACTGAGATAGGTAGTTATCTACACACCTAGATAAGGAGACAGGAACTAACTTAGGGCATGCCTGGTATCTCGATGGGCAGAACAAAACACAACAAGATGAGAATGTTCATAGATCAGTATCTCTTATTGTTAAATACACAACAAATCCACCTCCTTCTGTGAATTCTTACTAAACCAGAGAAGGCAGAAAAACCACTCCGGAGGATGAGCACGCGTCCATCTCCCAGACACTGGGGCCCAGGACAGGGTGAGGGCACTTCCATGGTAGTCCAGTGGTTAAGAATCCACCTTGCAATGCAGGGGATACAGGTTCAAGCCCTGGTTGAAGAACTAACCGACTAAACCTGTGAGCCACAATGAGAGATCGATCTCCCACGATGCAACTAAGACCCAACACAGCCACATAAATGAATAAATATTTTAAAAAGAAAAAGAATAGAGTGGGAGTAAGCAGTGAAGAAGGGCCCTTGACTTCTCTTGGATTTAATGAGAAAAGCGTATCTTTCAGAAATAGATGGCTTTTCAATTGGATACAACTGAGATCACATCTCACTGTGGGCGAGCAGTCAAAGAAATTTACAGCTGGTTCATTTCTCATAATTCCTATACTTCTATGGAAATCAGCAAGAAGTACATACATACACACAATCCATTACTCCGAACAGATCTCTGGTATATACTACAATAAGAAGGGGCTCACTCTTCCCTGGTCCCCAATAGTCCTGAGCTCCTAATCTCCCTGGAAAGTCTGTCGCTATTCAGAAATCCATCTGGGCCCCTCTAATTCATCAGCCTCATCCTTGTTTCTCTGAGTCATCATTTTCTCAAGTAAAACAAAATCAGAATAATTTCTGCCCTGTCTACATCACAGGACTCTTTGAGCTCGAATGTTGTCAAACAACAGGAAAGTTCTTTGCAAACCATACATCACACCCCCAAAATCATTTTGTTGACTACCATTGGGTGAGCACAAGAACTCTATGACCCCAAACCTTCCAGATTCTAATCACAAATCTGCTTCTCTCCATGGCAGTGAGCAAGGAAATTCCCCAAAGCGAAAACAGGCCTGGGGTTTCATCACTGATAAATGTACACAGACCACAATCTAGGGATGCAAGAGAGAGAAATGATGGATTGTAATAAGACCCTTGTTCCATCAGCTCCAAGCCCTGAGTATCAAGCAGAGATGACACGCTGGCAGGGAGGTGTATTACAGGGTCCCCAGGAATCAACTCATTCCCAAGAGGTACCAAAGGACTAGATTGCTAAGGTTACCCTGGGAAGTTCTCCTGTGATTCAAAAACTCTAACCAGTAAATCTTCCTCCACAATTCACAAGTGTCTCTGGGTAAGACTCGCTGACTGCCAGGATGGCTCTGAGCAAACCTCTCTGCCTGTCCCCAGTTCACTCCCAGACTCTACCAGTCAGACTGGCCAAGAGACTTCAGGAAAACCAGATGGAACCATAGGGATGATATGAGAGAGACAAGGAGAGACAGACAAAGACAGAGAGAGAGAACAAATTCTTTCCCTGGGATTAACATAAACATCAGGTGTCATCAAGGTCACAGCCTGTCAGCCAGAGTTGTACGAGGGGAAAAAAAAATAGCTGAATTTTTTTTAAAGGTAGAGATATTACAAAATGGGAGGATCCCCAAATTGAAAGATCAAAACTGACACAGCCAAAGCCACGTGACTGACTGGCAATTATCATTCTGCTAATATGATCTATAAGAAAAAAGGCATTCTTTTCCCTGGAAAGGATAACCTCCGCAAGCTGCCTTGCAGGAGTTCTCCCAGGGAGGACAAACTCAGCAGATGAAATAACTCAGCCATTTCATCTCGTATCTTTTATACAGAGAATCCATTTAAAATTCACAGCACAGGTTATGCCAAGCTCTCTACCCCACAGTAACTGAATCGCCCTGAACTCCTGCATCGTGCATACAATCCTATTTACCTTTCTCTTCCCCTCTCTGGCACACTTTCTTTTTTTTTTTTTTTTTTGCAAAAAGTTTAAAATGCAAGAAAACATCAAAATATGTCTGGCAACTTCTTTTTGGTTTGCTAAGGGGAAGACTTTTTTTTTCCCCCTTAAAAACCCAGACGAGGTCCACCACACATTCTGTTTCCAATACAAACTAAGAGGTTGGATCAACCTATTTTAAACCCTCCAGCCTTGAGAAGGCTTTGCTGTGCCCAGTCCTTTCCCACACTGGATCCTACTGCAGTGATTTTTCTGAGGCTCCTCACTGTGTGATTCAGATGGACCATCAGCAAGGTCCTCCGGCACAGCACAGGGAACTCTACTCAACACTCCGTAATCACCTCTACAGGCAAAGAAACTGAAAAAGAACAGACACATGCATCCGTATAACTGAGTCGCTTTCCAGAAGACCTGAAACTAACACAGCATTGCACATCAACTGTATGCCAATAAAGTTTAAAAAAAAAAAAAAATCAAGAAGGGGACCAGGGAAGGGGAATGCCACGCACTGAGCGTCAACCGAAGGAGGCCGTCTCGGGGGTGGGACCCCCGGACACTTACATTGTGCAGCTTATAGTAGAGCCCGCAGGCATTGCAGACAGGGTCTCCATTGGCATTTCTTCTCCACAGAGTCGTAGTTGTGGTTTGACAGTTTGCACAGGACGTACCTGCCCTTCTTGCTGCCGACTGGGGAGGGAGTAGACAGGGGAGGATAAAAATCAAAACAAATGTTAAATGGGTTTGCAGAACCACGCAGACCAACTTAAAAAAAAGAAAAAAATTATCACTGAAATCAAAACTAGCAAGTGGCCCACATGAAAGTAATAAAGATCCCCAGAAGCTGTGTCAAGAAGAAGATTACAGCTGACCCACTGGCCTAGGAGTAGATCGGACCGTGGTCCGGTGGTCAGTAGGGAGCCTGCTGTCCCCCCGGGGTGAAGAATTTGGGAGGATCAGAAAGCTGACCCTACCTCTCTAAATCACAGGCTAACCCCCCTCCTACAAAGTCTACCAGATGATTCATTTTTATGGGTTGCAATAATTTTTGGAATTAACCAGATATGTTTGGGTACCAAACTCTCTGTGGCTTTCTTCACCAGGCCTCCAGGAGGTCCTTTTGAAGAGCGACTCCCCAGGAAAAACAGCTCTCAACAAGGATACTGGTCATCACAACAGACTAACAGGCAAGGAAGAGGAAACGCAAGCATCAGAAGTGCCTTCTAGATCCCAGATAAAGAACTGCTAGACGATAAGGAGAGCAGGGTGCTGACAGTGTGAGAATGTCTGTGCATATGTGGCTGACATACACAGGGTGGGCCACAGAGAAAGCGCCAAACCAGAACATCCTAAGTGAGCCAGGCCCAGCCCATCCACAGCTATCCTAAATGTGCACGGCCCAAGCTTTCAGATTCGGTCAACTCGTGGTGACAGCCATCTTCATCCTCTTTAAGTGGTTTCCAGCTAATGAGACAAACTAAGAAGAACTAGGACTTCTGCAATCCACCATGAACACAGGCCCAACTTTTGCCTTCAATTCATCTGACTCCCTGGAAAGTTTCCTATATGCTGTTCAAAGAGCCAAATGGTCACAGGTCAGATGTCAGTCCCAAGCTGAATTTTAATTATTTGATTGTGTCACGGCCTTCATTTACTTTAAAAGGGAGATATTTATTTCACTTTTTGACATACTTAAATGCATCAGGAGACTATTCCCTGCATCCATACTCAGAAAAAAAATAAACTTAAGCTCAAAAACTTTTGAAAGAAAATGAAGGTGGGTCCCTGGTAACCCCTCTCATCTCCTCACTACTCCCTGTAACATAAAAAGAAATTTTCAACTGCAAAATTATTTCTGTCCTCGGACTCAAAAACATTATCAAAGGCAAGAGAAAGAGAAAGAATGTAGCTGTTCTTTATCTGTGATCAAGAAAATTCTGGCACGGTTATGAGAGCACGGAACAAAAATGACAGGGATCAGGGTGAGATTTTCCATCAATATTTTATCCGGCAAGAACTTGAGCCAAACACTCAAAGTGGCCAGATATGGAAAACCCGGAGGCAATTCTGAATGAACCAGGGTGATTCCTTTCCTTTCAAAGCTACTAAATTGTCCCAAAGACGCTCCCCTTTTCTACAAGTTTAAATACCAGAGCTATGGCACTTTTTTTTTGCTTTTTTTTCCTCCCCCCCAGTAATTCTCAGTTTCTGTGTTCTGTGGAACTAGAAAGGAAACATAGCCCTTCTCCCTCATAACTGAGAAGTTTCTACTTCTGAGTAGTCCATTTGGAAAATAATTCACCGCAGTCCAAGAGTGCTGTCTCTCATTCCCAAGCCTCTGTCCACCTGCCTTTATGAAACATGACTGTTTAAGACTTAACTGGTACTCTTGTACACTTTTGGGAAGAAAATGAAGTTACAAAATTGATGCTTAAGGATTTTGACAATTACATTACCATGCAATGACTATTATCATCCTAGACTGGTTTTCTACACTTTAAAAGAAATACTTGGATATAACAGACTAGTACCTACTCAAGCACTGGATTTCTCAGCCCAACAACTGGAAAGGGATGGTTCAAGCACAAAACACCAGCCAACAAAATAAGAGTTCCGAGAAATGAGGCTCGTGGTATAGCCCTTTGCAGTGTCTTGACGGTATCATGAATCTAAACAAGCTCAGACTTTCAGTGAATTTATACAGAAGCTCTGAAAGTCACACTGTTTGGTTCACTAGCAGAAGACAAAGTATATTAGTAAAGCGAGCTGGAGATTTATTCCTCCACCACTAGGAATAAATATTTCTATGGGTCTTCCTTTCTCCTATTCCCAGCATGGCCTGAGTTTATTTGGTGTTAGATATACATTTACCAAAGGGTGGAGTGGTCTTCAGTGCAAAGCAAAAACTGCAAATTGGAGAGACAGAGCCGGGAAGGAGAGACAGGGAAATATAGGAAAGAGAAAAAGAAGTTCTAGATACTTGGAAGTCAAATACATCCAAGTGCTAAAAATATATGCATATATATCCTGAATGGGCCCCCAGTGTCTCTCTGGAGCATATGAATTCTAAGGAACTAAAAATATAAAACCACCCAGAAGAGATGAGTAAGAAAGAAAAGACAACTTCACATGTGACAGCAAAGGAACTCTACAATTATAAGCGATTATTACTCAGAGTTCTAGAGATTTCTTACGAAAGTTGAATGAGGACAAAACTATATAAAATGCAAGTCTAGCCCTCCTAGGCAATCCGCCCCAGACAGAAGAAACCTCGAGAAAATGTCAAATGCATTCTTGCTCATCAACCAGCCAACCACGGGGGTCTGAGACTTTACTGCTCTCTATTTCTTCTTTACCTGTTATAAAGAGCCCGATTATCATGATATCATGATTTATTTTAAAAAGAAAGTTTTTGTTGTTAGTTTTCTTTCCTTTTTTCTTTTCTTTTTCCCCCTTCTCTTTTTTTCCTAAGGCCAGGTTTGGAGTGATTCAGAACATTCTTTTGTGGTGTGATCATATTCATTCTGCACTAACACCTCCAGTCTTTTTTTTTTTTTTTTTTTCAAACATCGTCTTGTTCTGATACGTTCAAACATCTTGATGTTTAGGTTGGGGAAGCTGAGTTGTTGTTTATGAGTTATCTCCAGAGCTCAGATATCCGGCAGCTTTTTCCTAGGAAGTTAGCTTTGCACATGAGAGAAAGGAAAAAAAAAAAAAAAAAGTACCAAAGAGCACGGGGATAAGTCGGGGGAAGGTTGAGAAAGCTGGAGACGGGGGCAAAGATCAGAAAGAATAAAGCCTGGAGACCTAGGATGGCCAAAAATTAAAGTCACGTGGGCATGGCCATCCCTAGAAAGATTTTCCTTTTTTGAAGAGGATGTGAAAGGTGTTGATTTGCACTAAAATCTGATGAGGAAAATAAATTATTCTTTAAAAAGAACGCAGAGGATTTGGAGGGGTCCACCTTACAATCTGAGGGATGCTGCCTCATCCACTCATCGGCACGGGGAAATTCCCCTCCTCCCCTCTCTACCTGGTGAATGTCATCACCACAAAAAGCATTTTGATCTCTTGACTGTGGTTAGAGTTATCATTTGCCAAGCCTGCTTTTATTTGTCTGTTACATACACTTGCTATTCAATCTGGCCTGAGGTTCCAAAGACAAGTTTGCAAACGAACCTCTCCGGCTAGTTTTCCTTATACGTGCTTGCTTGTGCCAGGTTTTCTCAAGTATTCCTAGGGGTCAAGAGGTTTAAGAAAGGGAAAAAAGAGGGGGAGAGAGGAAATGGCCACCAGGCTGGCGGGAGTTCAAAGGGAAAATCAGACTAGACGCTAGGAGAGACCAGGGAGCAGGACAGAAATCAGTTTTCCCCTGTGTTTACCTGTGGCAATTCCTCAATTCTACAGACCACGGAAGAAGAAAAACTCCACAAAGGCCACCGGCTGCTGCTTGTGCAATGCAGTTAATGGGCCCCATTCATCTTACAGCCCTGGCCACATGAGATCTCATCTGGGGCACTAAGGCAGCACTGAGACCATCGTCACTTCCTGGGAGACCCCTTCTACGACTCCAGAAACAAGTTCTGGGTGGCACCTGGGAGCCTCCATTCCCCTGCTAACCTTCTCTGTGAAACTGTGGCTAGCAACACACTTCCAATCAGTCACCTCGGTCCCGTTAAAGCAATCATTCTATCACCGAAGATATTTAAGATTGGATAAATCAGAAGTCAGCATCCTTTAAAATGTGGTAAGTGACTTAAGAACCATGGAGGGGGCGATAGAGAGAAAGAGAGAACACTTTCCTGTATATCTAATTTGAAAACAAGAAAAATCAAAGGGGAAAGCTACCCCAAGCCAGCTGACACGATTTTGAGCTGTCCTGCCAATTTCCTGCAGAAAGCGCTCCTTCCTGAAGAGGGGAAATTAAAGACACAAAACGGAGAGTGTCAGGTCAGGGCTTCCCCCGGCACAACTCACCAGCCTCCGCTTGGGCTTGATGAGGGGTCGGTTCTGTCCGTTCATCTTATGGTAGAGCCCACAGGCATTACACAGGTAATGCCCGGTTCCATCTCGTCGCCAGAGAGGGGTGGACGTCGCCCCGCAGTTCACACACTCCCGGCCTTCTGAAAACAACATCACACATAAGTCACTTATGGAAGGAAGACACACGAAAAAGTTGCCAGGAGAATCAGGGAAGGAAAGCTAAATAGACAACTTTTTTTCCCCTCTCTTTTTCTTCTTTTGCGGAACTTTCTCCCCTCCAGCTCCCTTGAAAAAGAATAACTGTACAGCCCTCTCACGACCTGACCATTCCCAGGTACACATAGATGCGTATACGTACGCACAGGCACACACACGTACACACACACGTACACACACGTACACACACACACAGCTCCCTGGCCCAAGAAGTGAGACAGGAATCAGAAGCAACAGACACCTGTCCAGGGCCGGCCCCACTCGATGGGGAAGATGAAGCAGAGCCCAGGAGGAAGGCGGCTTTCAACTTGAAACAGTTCCCTGGGAAAATCCTGAGCCCCAGACAATGGAGAAAGCTAAACACCTCTTTCATTTCCCCCAGAGGAAAACAAAGATGATCCATTCTCATCACCAGGTCTGTCTATACAGATCGATTAAACAATGACGGTCAGGATGAGGCCAAAGGAAAGATTCATCGATGGCTAGATTGAGAAAACAGATAATAAACAGATGAACAGATGGATGGATTGGCTGACTGATTTTTAGCAGCGAAGGCTTTAGGTTTTACTTCCAATAAAACTGTAAACGTCCCTGGCTAGCAAGGAAAAGAGGAAGACCCCACAGGGCCCGCTCCTTCTCCGCCATCTCTCTTTCTAGAAAAGGCTCAGGTTTTCTGTGGGTTCCCAGCCCCTGAGACTCCAGTCTGAGGGGTTGGAGAGACACACCGAGGTGTCTTGAAGGCTAGGGAGCTGGAGATGGGGGGAGGGAGACAGAACCAAGGAAAGTGTTACCAGGTGAGGAGTGGAGCAGGAGGATGGGCCAGTTCGGGGAGAGGAGAGAGGCCCTCAGGTCGGCTCATTAACCAAGGCCTGCCTGCAGTGGCTCTTTTTCCAAAAAAACAAACAAACAAAATCAACAAGAAAACCGGCCAGGCTAGGTTGGAACAAGGCTCACTCTAGGGGCTGGAAAGTGACCGGGCCCACCTTTTGGAGGGGAAGCCCGCAGGGGGAAGCCCTCCAGATGCTATTGTAGGAATTGCCTGCCAGCTCCTCTGAACTTCTGCAGGGGGAGGAAAAGGAAGAAGGTTTCTGGGAGAACTTGCCCAACTCTTGGGGGGCTCATTCCCCTGAGGAGACACACCAGCTTCACAGCCCTCCCAGACCCCAGACGGAGTCAACCGGAGCCAGTCCCTTCAAGAACAGGATGATCTCCCAGGTGCTGGGGGGAGGCTTGGGGACGGTGGGAAAGATGAGCCCCTAACAGTTGTTTTTAAAGATTAATCAGCTGACCCCAAACTACCAGGAAGACAGGGTGGGGTGGGGGAGGGACCCAACTGCCCCTGGAGGGCAAGGCCAGTCCAGGGCCCAGGCCCTGTTCAGGTTTAGGAAAGCCCCAGACCCAGCCTGAGGGTGACAGGGAATGGACACCCCCAGAGCCTGGGCTCTTCTCCAGGAACGGGCTCTGGGGAAGGAAATGGACTTTTGGAAATGAGAGTGGCTGTGGCCTCCTTTTACAAGCTGGAGGTACTCTGAGGAGTTTCGTCCACTTTGCTTTTCTCAAAAAAAAAAAAAAGTGAAGGAGTCACAAGATTTCACTTTTCCTTGTTCCCCCTTCCAAAAAGGTTCTCAACCCTGGGTCTACAGAGAGCCTTCCAAGCAGCCCCACGATGATCCACACAAGCACGGCCCTAAGCGGGCCAGGAGGGCTTGCAAGGCACCCAGCAGGCTCTGGGCTGAGTCACAAGCAGACGCCTCTGCTCTGGGGTCAAAAGCCGGAGGGATGCGGCCGCTGAAGGTGTGGAGGCGCAAAGGAAGGAGGGAAGGGCAAGTGGGCGAGGAGTGGCCACAGGCAGCTGGGGGCCCCCCAGCCCTTCTGTCCCCCGCGGGGCGGGCCCAGCCTCTCCCGGGGACAGTCGTGCCCACTGTCCAGCCCACACCTACTCCCCCACCTGCAGAGACAGGGGCCTCGGGCTCCCAGACCTTTGGGGGTGTCTCCTGGACCCCAAGCCTCCTCCATCACCGTCTGCCCCACTCCCGGGCACCTGGGCCACCTGGGACGGGGATGTCCCCGCCTGACACCACCAGCCTGATTTCCTTTCCTTTGTCAGGCGGCGGGGAGGATGACAGCTTCCTTTTCTGAGGGACTTTGAAAGCCAGCAACGGTTGCCTCTCCAGCGAGGCTCTGCACACTAGAGCAATTTTCTGTCTTGATTCACTCGGCAAGTTCGCGATTGCCTCGCGTTGGTTTTCTCTTATTATTTTTTTCTTCCTTCTTTCCTTGTTGCCTCTAATCTGTGACTTCAGCAAACAACCAGTTTTCCTTAGGGAGGCCCTAACTGTCCCCTGCTCTCTTTCTCCACGCTCACTGCCTGGTGTGAGCTGCTCAGACAGACACCTCGCATTAAGGTGGCAACCGCAGGCCTCTTAGCATTCAACAGCCATTTCAGACACCCCTCTGCCTCTGACTATAAGCCTGAGCCTGGAGTTAGATGGAAAGGGGTACGGAAATTGCAGAGGAAAAAGGGGGAGTGGCATGCCCCACGCTGGAGGGGAGCCGGGAAGGGCTAAGAATTGGTACCCCCCCCCCCCCCGCGACTGCTGAAGAAAAAAAAACGGCTCATAGTCTCTTGTTTGCAAAGACACATCCCAACCCGACAGCCAGGGCGTTAGAAAAGCAATAGGTGCTCTAAACCACAGCTCAACCGTTTCTCCAAAATGCGACAACCCTCTCTTCTCTGTGCTCCTCCTTCAGGCAATTGTGAAGAAGAGGTTAAATTAAAAAAAAAAAAAGCAACCGCTAAAACCAAGAGAGTCCCCTTCTCAGGAATTCCCACCCCTTCCACCCTCCTTAGGAGTCTGGAAACTTCCCCTGCACACTCTACGCTCCTAAAAGTCCCAACTCCCTCGCTGCCCAGGTGTGTGGCCCAGGATTTTTTTTTTTCAAACTGTGAGAAAGGAATAAGGAGGAGGAAGTCAAAAGCCAAATTTAAATCAGCTCCTCTCCTCTCTCCTCAACCCAAAAAAAGAAAATAGGTATATAGGTGCCCCTGGTTCTGGTTTAGGGAAACCGCAACCCTCTCCCCCTCCCCTCCCGAGTGTCCCGAGTCTCCAGGAAAGTGACAAAGACAGGTACTAGGTGCACAGCACAGAGTGGGGGTGGGGGGGAATCAAATTCGGAAATGAGGGCAGAGGACCAAGGCATTTGGAAAAGTCACTCTGTCCTCTCCCCCACACAAACCACCACCCCAGCCTCAGAGACCACGATCTTCCCCCCAACTTTTCAGCCCAACCAGAAAAGAGAACTTAAAAAAAAAAAAAAAAAAAATCCCATCCTGACCTCAAAACTGCACAGGTTTGGCTCTTACTGCCAGCAGCCGTCCAGCCTTGATCAACAACCTCCCCCCTCCTCGCTTCAGGGGACCCTCTGCTCCCCGCTTTCCTGCCTGGCCTCCCTTCCTCCCGCCGCCTCCCTCTCCCTCGCCCGACTTTCATGCACTGAACATGCAGGTCTGAGTTCTCTGTCAGCCTAACCGCATCCGGGCTCTAGTGAAGTTCCTGGCTCGGGATAAACAATGCAACTGTCGCGTGCAGCAGTCTGAAAATAATTGGATTAGCTGAAACATATCAACTAAATAGAGACAGTCCTGCCCAGGCAGTCAGAGTGAATGTCGCCCTGGAAAAAAAACCCTGGAAACTGATCTCATGGTCACTGGGGCACCCAGAGCCCTCTCTCGGAAGTTTTCTAAACCCGGGTTTTGCAAGCTCTGTTTCAAGACTGGTTGTCTCATCTAGAAAAGACAAGCGATTTCCACCACTTCAGTGTCTACAGAGTCTGTAGAGAGACTGGCTGGAGGTGGGGGGGGGGGAGGCGGATAGCCAGTTAGGACAGACCAGGACAGACACCCACCCTGAAATGGATATTTCCCAAGGAGACACGCCAATCTTCCCAAAACTATCTTGGGGAAAAAAAAAGAATACAGTGAAAAGGCATCTCAAAGAACCCCCGACTCTGATTTAGCTGCTTCGACATGGGTAGTGGATTATCTTATTTTTAAAGGACAAGAAAATATTTTGTGTGGGCTTTGCATTTCCTTTCATGCCAGCCTCTACACCAAGAAAATACAGATGCAGCTCAATTTGGGGGGGGGCAGGGTGCTCCTCTGTAAGCAGATGAGCAGAGGAAGCAGGGACAGGCACCTGGGGAATCTTTTTCCGTCCTTCCTAACCTCTCTGGCTTCAGATCAATCGGGGAGTAGGTCGTCAGACGCCTTCCTGCCCCTGCCTAGTAATGGGCTCCCAGTACCCGAAGATACTGCAGGTAACAAGCCCTTCTGATCTTCACTGAACTGCTTCCCTAGAGCGGAGCTCCCCTTTCTACCCAGAAGTCAGGATTCGAGCCCCCTTTGCAACGCAGAGAATGTGTGTCCTGCTTTTGCCAGGGTCCCGCCCCGACGAAAAATATACACATACTTTATTTATACATGTCTGTGTCAAGGGCTGTCCTCCGGTGACTGCCTGACCCCCCTCTAAGCTGAGCAAAGGGAGCGAGCCAGGACACAGAGGCCAGGGGGGTCAGAGGAGGGACCTGTTTTGTTTGGGTTTCAGGAGGTTTCGTTTTAGCATTAAACACTAAAGATTTATTCCCTCGCCTTCCATTTGGGCTTGCAAACTGACTAAAGGTTACCGCCAGCACCCACCAGTACCCCCGCAGGACAAGCAGGAGATGGGGGTTTGTTTTTGTTTATCTTTTTCCTTCTCCAGCTCTAAGGGGGCCTTTTCAACCAGATCCCACTTGCCTTCTGCTCTGAAGACAGGACTGAGACAAGACACACCTCCTTCTCTCCCCATGGAAAAACTGGGAAGGCGGCTCTCTCGACCCTGCCTGGGATTTCAGATTGTGGAGGGGGCCGAGGGGCAAGGGAGAAGGGTCTCTGGGGGAGAGAAGGTTCCTACCTGTGCTGGATCTCGCCTTGGGCCTCGACTTGCATCCGAAGCCGGTGGGGGAGCCCCCAAGGAGGCTGCTGGGCGGGAAGAGTCCAGAGCTGTACTCGGGGACGTAGGGCGGGTAGGTGGTGATGGGGTGGTGGGCCGAGGCCGCCGCCCCTCCCAGGGTGGCCATGCTGCTGCGGGGGTGCGCCGACTCCAGCTTCATGCTGTCGGGCAGCGGCACCTGGTACTTGATGCACTCCTTCTCATCCTGGCGGCCTGAGCCGGCCGAGCCCGGGGTGGACAGGGATGGGTCTGGGGAGACGTCTTTCGGCGGGGTGGGCGGGAAGGTGAAGAGGTGCGGGCTGGAGTGCCCCGCCGACAGGGAGGAGGATGAGGCCGGCGGGTAGACTGACAGGGGCCCCGGGGAGCCGTGGTGGATGGACGTCTTGGAGAAAGGGCTGAGGTTCCAGGGCGAAGCGGTGTGATGACTGCCCAGGGCCTTGCCACCATCCAGCCAGGGCAGGGATCCGTGCAGCAGAGGTGGCCGGCATACCTGGCTCCCTGTAGGGGAGGGAAGGGGCCAGAGAGAGACAGGCAGGTGAGAGCAGCCCCCCAAAGGCGCCCTCCACCCCTGCCTCCCCTGAAGCAGGACAACCTCAACACAGACTGGCCCCAGCAGTACCTGGGCCAGCACACCCCCTTCACCCCTGTCTCCCACACCAAGGTCCCACCAGATCCAAGGAATCAAGGGCCTGCGTCTGACCCTCAAGACCTGCTGCGATGGAGCAAGAAGGGGCCCTGGCTTTCTTGGCCTCTCCAGATACACTTTCTAAATCACAGCCCCGAGGTCTCTCTCTGGAACCTGACTTGATTTATTGGTTTCCTTCAATGACCCAGCGGCCCCCAGCCCAGACCTAATCCCAGGCAGCCTGATAAGAGGGTGGGCTGTGAAGGATGAGGCCTAAAGGGGTGCGCCCGGCTGCAGGACCACTCGAAACCAGAACACATGGACCCAGCGGCCCAGGCCCAGAGCAGGAAGGATAAGGCTTGGAAGAGAGGGGAAGGACCATTTTAGGGTGACTTCCATGTACCCCTACTTCACTGCTGGCTTATAAATGACCAGGCCTGAAATGAGACTTGCAGGAAAATTAATTCCTCAGGCTTTTGGAGAAAGTTTCCAAAGCTAGACCCTGGGATGGCACTTTTGTCTGCCTTTGTCACCTCCCAAATCCTACTGAGAAAAAAACAGGCCCATCTCAACCCCAAGGTTGTGATTCCACCAGTGTAATAGAAGAATTTTCACCTGAGCCCCAGAGACACAAAATTCCAGTTTCTGTGTCTATTTCGCTCACACGCAATAAAATGAGTTCTCCTTTAAAATACAGAGCCATAAGGCAGCCCTAACTCAGACCAGAAGACACTCTGAGAGGGGTAAGTCTAAACGGCAAGTGCAAATCCACACACTTATTGATCTTTTAATCCAGTACCTGTCTCAGCGTTTGACATTCTATTTAACCATTAAGAACAATACTGAAACTAAAATCTTCAGAGAGAGGAAGGGGAGGGGAGATGAGGGGGAAGGAGAGTTCTCTGAACACGGAGGGTCACGCTTCACATTATGCAGGAAGTCCTATAGTAAATAATATTAAGGCTGCATTTACCTCATTTCCACTTAACTGCTGATGTGCACAGAACGAGGGCAAAGAGCACCCCCTCTGCAGAAACAATTGTTTAAAACCTGGTGACAGCAGAGTGAGAACGCCAGCTCCCGCACGGGCTCTGTCATTAGCCCCAGCCCTGCGACCTAAGCAGGGGAACCAGGGCAGATCTCCAGGAGAGAAACGCACAGTTCCTCCACCTAAAATGTTGCTCCTACTTTTTCCTTGGGAACCCACTTACAGATGGGAAGTTTGAGAGCTTTCCCCCTCAACTACATAGGGCTGGGGTTTCTCTTTACCATTTCAGAATTCTCCCAAACTTCTCAAGATGAAAAGAGAAAGAAAAAAGTAAATACTGGAATCGCATTCATAGAAGGAAACCCTGATAGATCCTAAATCTTCTTTGGGACCCTATGGGTCAGTTGCAGGCAGGAGTAAAGAGAAAGGCAAGAGTTGCCGGGAGCAGGCAAGGAAGCAACCAAAAACCATACACGCAGGAAAATTCTGTGCAGGCGGGAATCTAGGAAACCCCAAATGTCTCAAACTTAAAATGGTAGTCTTTCCACCAAAACCTGGTCAAGCACCAGAATTCCCTTCCTCAGAGCCTAGGAGTTAGGAGATATGCCTAAAAACCAAATGCACTAGTTTTAGGGAAAGGCCGAAACAGCGAGGGGAATAAATACATTCCTTGGGCCCTTCTGGAAATGTGCTGAAGAAACACACCGAGGCACGCCGGCAGAAGCCCCCGAGAGGGAACCGCGGGATAAATGGGGGAGCGAAGACCCTAGAAAGAACTAAGCCCCAGCCAAGTTTGGCCCCCGCCGGATGCCCGGCCTGGGGAGCGATGACCGGCGGAGGCGGAGATTCGGCTCTCCAGGAGCCCCGGACCTCCAAGGCTCCCGAAGCCGCGGCTGTGCAGGGAGAAAGGGCTGCAGCGCGGCGCCCGCCAGGTGAGCGCCAGGCCCCCAGGCCGCAGCCGCGCAAAGGCGCCTGCTGCGACTGTTTTGAAAAACAAACTCTAGAAAAGATCGAGACGCCTTCCTCGCCCATTTCCGGGCCCTAGTTTTTTAAGTGGAGCAGCAGCGGCACTTGTGGGGGGCTTTGGCCGGCTCTCCCCACCCTCTGGTCCCTCCCTGCCTCCCCGACCCGGGGAACCGGGACAGCCTGTCCGGGGAGAGATGGTCCTCGCACCCAGGGAGCACTCACCGTGGTGGGTCGGAGGATACCTCTGCACGGTGGCCCTCACCGAGTTTCCGTAGTAGGACGGGACGTGGTTGCCTTGACCGTCGATGTTAAAAAGTACATCCACCTCCTCAGGCAGAGGGTACTGCGCAGGGTCCATGTAGGAGTGGCCGAGGCCCGGGTGGTGAGTGTCCGGGTGCTGCCCGTTGAGGACCGCGGGGTGGTGATGGCTCACCCAGCGAGGCTGGTCCGCCGTCACCTCCATGGCCCCGGCTGCGCTCGCGCCCTCTCGCCGGGCCCGGAACCCGCGCGCGGAGAGAGAGGGCGGTCGGAGGCTCCGAGGCTCCGCAGGTGCTCCTGCCGTCGGAGGGGCGGGGGTCGTTTAAGGATTTGTTTTCAGTGGGGGAATGAGAAAGCTGGGAAGGAAAGGTGAGCAAGAGAGATTTTTAAAAAATAAATAAATCTTTGCGGGGTAGTTTAGCAAAGAGAAGAAGAGGAAGAATAAAAAAGAAATTCCCAAAATTAGGTACGGGAGGACAAAAAAGGGCCAAATTGTAAAAGAGGAGCGAGGATTGGCTAGAATTCTGCAAGTGAGGCTCCTGTGCACCGGGGGCTCCTCGGCGGCTCCAAGACTGAGTCTTTCCTGGGCCACCTGCAAAGGAGAGAAGGGGAGACCTGGATGAGATCCTAAGTACTTAGCACCTGAGTTTATGAACTGGCATCTCCTCTCCACCCCCCCCCCAGCCGTCCTGCCCCTAGCCCGCGCCCCCGGGACACGCTAACACGCGCGTACTCGCGCACGCCCCCTCCGGAGCTCGGAAAACCGGGAGGCAGCGAAGGACCCAACGACTCCCAAGCGCATCCCCGGCTGCCTAGGTCTCCTGGGATCCCGGGACTGACTGAGCAGTTCCCACTTGAACGACAGCTCCCTCCCTCCGGGGACCCAGGTCCCAGGACCGACTTTCCAGCCTCCAGAAACTCTCCGAAAGAAGAGGGTTGAGTTTTCCGTGTTTTAAAGTCTTCCCAAATGGAGAGAGAAAAACAAATCAAAGTTAAAAAAAAAAAAAAAAAAAAAAAAACTCGCCAGTACCAACCTGGGTAGTGAGGAGCAGAGAGCAAGAGGAGGCGTGCGACCGGGAGAGCAGAAACTGCCCGGTCAGATTGCGTGGCTCGCTCTGCCTCGCGCGCTCGCCGTCCCTCTCTCTCTTTTCCTCTCTCTCTCCCTCTCTATTTTTTTTTTTTTTTTTTTTTTTTTTTACAGGGAATGCATTCTTTCTGAAAGTATCAAGACGGCGCCAGGCAGCTCAGTGTTCGCAGACAGCTGTGGCGCGACGGAACTTAAGGAGGTTCTAGTGTCATCCGCGCCGCCGGGGGAGGAGCCTGGCGCTGGCGAGGAGGGGACAGGATCCCAGCACAAGGAAACTGCAACCCAAACCCGCGCAGGACTTCACCCCCCCAGCCCCCACCTCTCCTCCCGCCCCTCCACTGACCGGAAAGGGGCGCCGCGGAGGGCGGCCCGGGCGGAGGGGCCGCGGAGAGGGTGGGCTAGGCGCGCCAGGGGGTTCGGGGCGGAGGGGGTGGGCAGGAGGGAATACGAGCTCTGGCCCTTTAAATGTGGCTCAGGCTTCTGCCAATTCATTCCGGCTCGATGGATTATTCCCTACCGGGGACACCGGTCTGCCCCATTCATGAAGTTTATTTCTACAGACGGCCCTTCTTTTTCAGACTTTTTAAATGAGCAAACTTTTCTTTTTTGCATTCATTCCAAGGTATTGGGTCGTTTATTGATGTAGGGTCTCTGCAAGCAAAAGTGGTCAGAAAAAAAAAAAGTAATGTCAGAGTACATTGGGATATGCGTCTCTTGAGAACTGCCTAAGAAATTGAGGAACTGGGCGGGGGGGTGCAGGCAGGGGAGAGTTGGAGGGGTGAGGGAGGTGGGGAGAGGGAGGGTCGGGGGAGCGGAATGTGACTTTGATTGAAATGTCGGTAACAACTTTTTGGTGGTCGTGGTCAACATTCTCCCAGCCTCTGGCGTTCACAAGCCCCTGGCAAGAATGTCTCAGCTGTTGCAGCTGTCCTTTCCAGACCTAATATTCGTAATCAATGCGTGCTTTTGACCAGAGTGACAATAGTGGCGGGTGAAAAGAGGGGGGAGGCGAGAATCTCTGGCTCCCCAAGCGGTCGTGTCTTTGCTCCGGTTAGCCAACTTGTTCCCTCTTCCCCGCCCAGAGCCCTATTTACTCCCGCTCCTGGCGTTTTTCCCCCAGCCCCCTCCTGCGGCCCCGACCCGTGCCGCCGGGCAGGACTGTGGCGACCTCCCCGGGGCCCCGCAGCTCGCGGGACTCGCTGGATCCGGCCTCGCAGCCTCGGGCGGAGGCAGCAGAGATCAGAGACAGCCCGGCGAAGGGGCGGGGCTCCCGGGGCGGGGCCGGAAAGGGACCAATCAGCGCGCGAGGCTGCGGCGCGGCCGCGATTGGCCGCCCCGCGGGCNCCCGGGGCCCCGCAGCTCGCGGGACTCGCTGGATCCGGCCTCGCAGCCTCGGGCGGAGGCAGCAGAGATCAGAGACAGCCCGGCGAAGGGGCGGGGCTCCCGGGGCGGGGCCGGAAAGGGACCAATCAGCGCGCGAGGCTGCGGCGCGGCCGCGATTGGCCGCCCCGCGGGCTGCAACCTCCCCGGCGGGTCTCCGTGCTTTGAGCCACTGCATCCCCTAGCGGCGCTCAGGCTGCTGCAGCCTTCTGGTCCAGAACGCAGCCCGGGTGTGCTAGAGTCGGGCGGGAAGCGAAGTCTCAAGGTTCCACCCGCGGCTCTCCTCAGGGCAGTGTGTGCAAGGAGAGAGCGTGGGTTCTCCCGCAGGCTTTCCCACGGACGGTACTGACAGTTTGATTTGGGGTTCAGTTGGAAGGCACTATTCCCTCTTCGCTTCTCTACCCCACCCGGTAACAATTCCCTACAAATACACCTTAAAAAAGTCAACATAGAAGAGACCGTTGGAGGGGGGGGCGGTGTCCTGCTTTAATATACAATCCTCGTTGAAAGACTAACAAATTTCATTTGGAAGAAATAGTGGAAACGTGGCTCTTCCTGACGTGGAAGTTTTCTTGAGTCTCCGTTTTCTTAAAGCTGATGTTTGTTAGAAACATCAGCTTGAGTTTCTAAACACGGAACGGTAAGAAAGTCCCTAAATTAACCCTCCTCCCCATGTTTCTCCTGAGCCCACTTAGTCCCTGTTTATTAGGGCGGCCCAGTAAAGGAGCATCGATTTTCCTTCATTCTGACCACGTCTCTCTAGGGCCAGTCAAGCTGCCAGCCTCTCCTGCTCACCGCGCTCTCCAAACCTTTTAATTATTTAGTTTCTGTCTAACATTCACCGGAAACCGCTCCATAAACAAGGATAACGGACTCATACACATTGTTGCTAAAAGTCCCGAGATTCAGCTTAAGGATGGCTGCAGAGGCGGAAAAAAAAGGAAGAAAGAAAAGCGCATCTTTGTGCGTTGATCTAGGACCCGCCGACACTAGCCGGACCCCAGTTCAAAGCCACGCGGAAAATACCAAACGGAGCTCTTTGGTCCAATACGCCAAGACCTGAAAGTCCAGGAAATAAAAGGGACCCATCCTCGAAAAGAGACGCTGCTGACTCCAGGACTTGAAAACGTTAACTTCAGAGGCTAAAGCCGATTTTAAAAGACAAAGAGAAAATATCCCTGAGAAGGAGGCCTTCCGGTGTAGTGGCGCCTCTGATAATGCTCAAACTTTGGGGGGAGGTATTACTCATTTTAATTAAATCACGTGCACCAAGTCTGGCTGCACTGACCTGAAGAGCCACCCCCAACCCTTGGAAAAATAAAAGATTTCGAAGGCCCCTTCTTGGTCTGGGTGGTTTGGAGCTGGCAGAGAGGGGTGGGGGCCTGCGGCTGGGTGCCCGGTGTAATGGAGCCAGCCTGTAGGGGGTATTTAACATTTAATTCCCAGCCGGTCCGCCCCTGTTCCCGGACTGACAGTGGGTAATTGGGAAAGAGGACGTTGCTCTTTTGATGGCCCGCGCCGGCCAGTCTCGCCGACGCCACACTGGGTTTGACGTCACGGGCCCAACCCCAGAGCCAGGAGCAAAGAGCTGGGGGGAGGGAAAAGGAGAGGAGGGGTCTACCGAGCAGGGAGGGCCGAGGTCGGCCCCGGGACCCACGCGGAAGGAAGGGGGAAGGGAGCCAGGCCGGAGAGAGGCTGCGGCGCGTGGCCTGAGGCGGAGAGCCGGGCTGCGGGAGTCTAGGCCAGGCCCGGCGCCTCCCTGACCTGCCTCGCGGGCAAATGCAGGCCGGGCTTCCTCCTCTGAGGGCGGGCGGGGGGAGCGTGGGGGCTCGAGGCCCGATGAAGGAAAGAAAAGGTGGTACTGAGCCCCCCTCAGCCCTAGCCCGCAAAGCTAATCCCAGCCTTCTGCGGAAACCCCTCGGCGCCCTCCTGCAGATCTGAATCGCCCCCTGCTCCCCATCCCGGGCTCCTATCAAGGACCCTGGCCCGGACCGGCCTACAGAGCCCCCGTCCCTCCTCTCCTCTTCGGGAGCGGCCGGCGGAGCTCGGGTCAGGGAAACAAGGTGGAGACCTAAAAGGATGCTGCCGCGGCCGCCGCCGCAGCAGCAGCAGAGCCCTGGGCTCCTGCAGAGCGCTAGGCCTCCCTCTCCAGGGCTAGGGGCTGGCCGAGGTCTGGATGCCTGGGATCCCTGGGGCGAGCATCCCGGAGCCGAGACGGCGATGGCGCGGCTACCGTCCATCCCCGGTCGCCCGGAACCGGTACCCGGGCTGAGCGTGGGGCGGCGGGAGCTAGTTGGCCTATCTGAAACGCCAGGCCTCGAGGCGGCTGTTTCAGGCGTCAAATTGAGCGGGGTGTGTGTGCCCTCTTGGGGAAAGGGTAAGAAACGGAGCCTTCCTTTCTCTCCTCGGTCGGGGTAAGCGGGGATCTCACACACACACACACACACACACACACACACACACACTCCCAAACACATGCCCCCCAGTTGAGGTCCCTCCCACCCGCCCTCCCGGGAGCTCAGACGCTCTCATCGGATGCAAGTGGGGAACCCAATCCCGCAAAGGAGCCAGAGCCCGTGGCGTAGAGAGGAGGAGCGTGCCCCCCCNCACACACACACACACTCCCAAACACATGCCCCCCAGTTGAGGTCCCTCCCACCCGCCCTCCCGGGAGCTCAGACGCTCTCATCGGATGCAAGTGGGGAACCCAATCCCGCAAAGGAGCCAGAGCCCGTGGCGTAGAGAGGAGGAGCGTGCCCCCCCCCCGCCCCCAGGCTCACCCCTGGGGTCGCAGGACCCAGAGAGCGGAGATCCACGTGGCCAGCGTCACCCACCCGAGCCTGGCGACAGGCGCGTCCAGGCGAGCTCCGCGGGGCCGAGGTGTCTGGAGAGCGGCCCCGAGTGCCTGCGCGCAGACCGCCGAGGGTAACCAGAAAAGCCGAGCCTCGGGGTCGAAGTCATAAAGTTACTAATCCCGTGCAGGGGGAGTGAGCGTGCCTCGGGCCGCCTGGGGCGGTCATTTGAGCGTGTTTACTTAAGGACTTTGCAAGCGGAGCGCGCGCGAAATAGTCGGATTTCCAGCGAGGCAGCAAATATTTGCAAGCGAGAGAAAGAAGCGGAGCCCGGCCGCGCCGCCGCGTCCCTCCCCCCGGAGCCACGGCGCCGGCTTGGGCGGACCCGGCAGCGCCGTTGAAGACAGAAATGAAGCCGGGAACCTGCGGGGCTGGGGGGCAGGGAGGGCGCAGAGGCACAGCAAAGGCCAAAAATTGCAGTGCGGCCCCTAGGCCCTGGCGAGTTGGGGCTGGGGGAGGAGAAGTCCCTTCCAGCTCTATCAATCTTCCTGGGCTGCGATCGGTCAATAAAAATGGTGTGAACCGACCGCGATCTTTGTGCGTCTGGGGAGGAAGTGGAGGCCAGAGGTGCCGAGGCTGGCGCCAGCGCCCCGCGCCAGTCCCGTTCTCGTCCAGGCGGTCTGCAAGCCCCAGGCCGGTGGCCAGTTCGTCGCCGGGAGCCTAGCGCGGTCCGGCAAGGCCTTTAATTGTGTGTCTCCTTTTTTATAGTGGCCATTGTTGGAGCAATTAGCGAGAGACAATAAGCGCCAAGAGGCGTTTAATTCGATTCCGTGCGCTGGCTGCGGCGCTTTGGAAGATGTGGCTGGCCCTGGAGGGAAGATCTGGTTAAGTGCCGGCTCCCTGCCTTGCCAGTCTAGTCTTAGATGTGGGACTTCTCCAGGGGCAAGTTGCAAGCGGAGTGAGAGCTTTCACCCTAGCTTTCTCCCTAGTCCTGGACTGGGAGAATCCCGTTCCCGGTCTCGCTAGCCCGCAGGGCGCCCCCCGGAACCGCCGCGCCCACAGGCTGCACGCGTCCGGCTTGGGTCCCCGATTACCTGTTAGAGGGAGAAAAGCAAACAGGACAGGGACGTGGAAAACGGCCTCCTTCCTTCTTAGCCCTCGGACCCCCATCTCGGTCACCTGAACCATCCCAGTTTCCTTCCCCATCGGGGGAGGAGAGGCAAAGGAGAGAACCCCCTTCTCGCGCCTACGCACCTCGCTCTTCACCGAGCACGCCTCACCACCCCCTTCCCTGCCTCGGCCCTCGGATTAGGTTACCGTGGCCGAGCGAGGATTTCTACTGGATACGACAGTAGCACAGGTAAAGCTGTATAAACAGCTTGCCGGCTGCCGAGCGAGAGGGTTACGCGGGGGACACGGCTTAAGGCGCCACCGCCAGGCCCGGCTGCGCGAGCGAAACGGCGGGGGAGCCCGCTCGGGCGCCGAGTTGGAGACAGCGCAGGCTAAACACTTACTACACATCTCTGCAGCTCCCCAGCCTCTCAAGCCCCCTTTCTCTTTCCCGCATGAACTGAAATGCAGAAAGTAGACAGTGGGATCACGGGATGATGGAGAGAAGCAGGCAGTGGGCAGTGCTGAAGGTGCTGCTCAAATGAAATACAGCTAGCCAGCAGGGACGCAGGATAAAGGAGATCCCAAAACAGACTGGCAAAGGAAAGACGCTCGAAGTAGAAGCAGCAAGGGGGAAACCCGCGAGAACGCAGGCGAAAAGCGCTCGCGGCTCGCGCCCTGCTTCTCCCGGCTCCCACGCCCACCCGCCCAGGCCCCGGAAGCCCTGGAAAATGAGCCAGCGCTTTGGGGATGGTATGTGCTTTGATTTACTTTTTTTTTTTTCCTCGCTTATTCATCTATCACCGTTTAAAACTCGAAGGAAACCCGCCTGAGCCAGGACGGGCTACCAGAGAAGTCGGAGAGGAGATAAGCCAGGAGATTACCCACCCCGCCACCCCTCCACCC
>SJYA01001903.1:406933-422836 GCA_006410615.1 Neotragus moschatus | reverse complement strand
CCCCAGAATCCGCCCCCAGCGCCAGGCCGGGCCCTCCAGCTTCGAGGGATCCTGGCCCTCCATGTGCAGCTACCCTTTTCTCCCCGGTTGAGAAAAACCCCTGATGGTAGCTAGATAAAAATTGGGTGGGTAGGGGTGTAGAGGAAAGGGGAGGGGAGGGAGAAGAGAGGGGATTTCTCTTTTCGAATTTACCAATACACATGTCAGGGGTTGGCCCCGGGGGGAGCCCCGGGGTTGGATGGGTGAGAAAGATTTCCCCTTGATGGAGTGGATCGAAAGGACTGCGAGTCACCCTGTAGGAAAGGGGCACCTCCGACCTTTCCCTCCCTCCTGGCTTTAGGGGCCTAGGAGACAGGTGGAACCAAGAGAGAAGGGAAAAGATGGGGGTTGCTCTTGCAGGTCCCCGCGGTGTGTCCGTGGGCACAGGCCGCGTGTCCCACCCAGCAACACCAGTGACTTCCTAAAGCAGCCAGCAACGCCTAAACCCAAGCTCTCATGATGTGGCGTCCTCAGGTCATCGCTGAAGCCTTCGAGACACTCAGGGAAGGGAGCAGCCGCTGCAGGCGAGGAAGGAGTCAGCGGTGAGGGATCCACCCACGTCAACTCCAGGCCCTCGCATTTGTGGGGGCGCCGGCTCCATCTCCCTTCACATCCCAGTGTTCCCGCTTTGTCGCGGCTGCCTCNGCCTTCGAGACACTCAGGGAAGGGAGCAGCCGCTGCAGGCGAGGAAGGAGTCAGCGGTGAGGGATCCACCCACGTCAACTCCAGGCCCTCGCATTTGTGGGGGCGCCGGCTCCATCTCCCTTCACATCCCAGTGTTCCCGCTTTGTCGCGGCTGCCTCACTGCCCCACACCTTTAGAAGCCTCGGGCCAGCCCCGAACCCAGCGCTAGCTGCCGCCAACTCTCCCCCGACCACTTCATTGTGACATTTCAGGAAAAGAAGGGCTTTCTCTTGGGGCTACTGTGTTTCTTACTTTTCTAGAGTAGCCAGAAAACTGGAGTGTCGATTGCTGAACAGTGACAGTGCACTTTGAGGGCTACGGACGTCATGACCCGGACAGGGAAATGGCGAAAGGTAATCGGTGCCGACCAGGAGACAGCAGAGGCGAGCTTCCAAATGCACCAAGTGTCCGCGTCTTCCTTGGACACGCTGGAGACCGCTGGGTAAAATCTGGGGGTCTCCCCGGCTCTCAGGGGTTCACACTTCGCCCAGCCGCTGCCTCTCTCCTCCCGGTCCGCTTGCGCTTGCCTCTCCGCTGCCTGCCACCTCGCGGACCCCAAGCAATTTGTTACATAAAACAAAACAGCAACCGCACGTGTACCAGCACACCCGCAGCGACGGACACCCAGGGAGAACTCCGCTCCAGCGCCTTGGGCCACGTTTCTTTCTGGTCCTTCCAACAACCGCATCCACGCCACCACCTCTAGTCCCAGCTGCCCGAAGCAAAAAGGGAGGTTCGGACTTCAAATCTGAGGCTCCCTTGGCCCGCTCCCTGCGGTGGGTAAAGCAATCTCTAGTTACTCCCACCGTTAAGAAAAAGAGTTGATCAGAAATATTTGGTCCTCACACAAAGACATACCACGAAAGAAATGCACTTTTCTGCACGTAAGGCTTCGGACTAGGAGTCCACATCTGAACGCAGCCCAGAAATGGTTAGAATAGCCGGCTGTGGGACAGTGCTGGGCCTTCGGACTCAGCCCCACGGCCTTCTCAGGACTTCCTGCGGTTTCCAGCATGTACTGCCTTAACCTCCGAGAAAGCGGCTCTCAGCCACCCGGCTCCCTGTGTACCTGCCGCATTCCCGACCTCTCTGGGTGGCCCTGCGCTGCTGGGCGTCGCCTTAGAGAGGCTCCGCTGATGTGCCCTATAGGCACCCACTCCCCTTTCTTCACTGCACCCCCGGACTCACCCGCACCTCATATATCGTTGGCAAAAGGCAGGATTGCCACATCAAATAAAGCAAGAGGCAGCTTCCCAGTCTCCGGCTTTGGGCAGGAAAAGACTAACCCCAATTCTGATTCCCCAGGACTGGTGGAGATTCTAATGTAGACGGGAGGATGCACATGGAGGGGCGCGGTGGGGTGCAGGGCTTGTGTCCAGAGAGCCATTCAGCCAGATTCCCAGACCCCAGCTGACTTCTCCAGCTAGGAACCTTAGGCCTGGTGGGACAATGCTGAGAGCTGGGCCTCCTGCCTGGTCCCAGGAAATTGGTATGGGGGCCCCTAAGACCCTACACCCACTTGGGTCTTGATTTATCTGCCCTGGGCACTGAATCCCACCCCAGATTCAGATGGGCAGCGAACAATTCATTTCCTCAGGATCACACATTTTGAAGATTTAATGGTGAGCCTACTCCCCACAACCAGCCATTTGGTCCTGCAAGCATCTCCTAACCAGGACCCTTCCTGGGTTGACTCTACCAGCCTGGCTGGTATCCCCTACCTCAAGCTTGTCATGCAACCGACAGCCGCCCTCCCCACACCTTTTCTGCCACAAGCACTAAGGGATGAAAGGGCTACAAATGTTACTTTATTATTATTTGTCCCTTTAAAGTTCCGTAACCCCCACCCAGAACCCCAGCACTCGAGTGAATGTGGGTGACGCAAGAAGACAAAAAGCACAGGGGAACTGGGAACCCAGCGGAGCAGAGATCCCGAAGGTTAGACTCCATTCCATCCCTGCTCAGGACAGACTCACCCATGTCCACTTCCCAAGCACTCCACAGTGTCTGAGAGGAAGGAAAGGTGAATTAAAGCAACTCTTGTGCTCAGATCCTCTCCTGTTCAGATACTCTCTGAGAATGCAACTTCCCTTGCATTTTAGCGTTATCTGTCTTCACTGGGAACTGCTTCCCAACGAGTGACTTCTTGGAGGTCTGCTGGTCCAGTGTCCCTGGAGAAAGTAGAATCCTAGTTCCCTCTGCCCCTGCCATTCCCCAGTTCCCTAGCACCCAGGGGAATGGTTTTCTCACCCACCTCAGGCTGCTTCTGGAATCAAAGGTACCTGCGAGCCACCAGCTCCGCAGGGGATGTCAGATGCTCACACATCTGGGCTCCAACTTTAAACCGGCAGCCACAGCTGTTTCTTTAATTGTATTCAGAGACAATGAGCCTAATCAGACACTTGTGGGCAGAGGCAAATCAACATGAAATTGACACAGCGCAGCCACCTTGGGGAGAAGGCTGAGCTGCTCCTTTACACTGGTTCTTTCCTCAACCCTCTGAAGGGGAAAACCTATTCAGCCCTTCCCAAGCCTTACCATCCTCTATTTTTCTATTTAATTTTTTGTCGACATGCCTAGTTCTACTGGCTTTTTCCTCCAAACATGGACAGACACACATGCACACACCACACTCTCCCAAGGTCATTGCAGAAAGTCAAAGATTTCCAGGGACCAGAAAGAACAACAAGGACTGGGATCTAGTTCATTTTCTTCCAGGGGCAACTGTCCTTCTGGAAGGGAGACCGCCTGTTAATTCTCTCCACGTGGATCAGGGAAAGCCCATGCAGAGTGAGAGACAGAAGATAATGATATTCACTAACCTGGGTAGCTTGCTCTCTGCGGCCAGCTGTTTTTTATTTTTCCTGACTTGCTAGAGATCTGAAGGCAGAAATGACAGGCAGACCTGACCACTGTTGTCGCTGCCGCGGTCCTCGCTGCCCCAGCTGCTTATGGCATCTCACGCAGGCTTCCAGCGAGAACTAAAACCAGGGTGGTGTGCATCCTTCCTAGGAACCCCCCTCCCCCGCCTCCTGCTCACTGTAGAGAGCAGAGCTCTTCCGGGTTGCGAAGAGGGAAAGGGAGGGAGGGAGGGAGAGAGGAAGGCTGAGGGAGGAATGAATTTCACCCCCTTCTGCAAACAGGCACGCCACACATCAGGAGTAAGCGACACCGGCAGAGTTGGGGGAATGAGGAAAGACTGTTTGAAATGTGACCAGCCCCCTGGTGCCTACAAAGTCCACTGTCTCTGGCAGGGCTGGAATTAACACTGTAAATGTCACTAGTAGTGTTGACTGGGTCACCAGCAACCATAGATAGAAAAGCTTTCGAAGAGTTTCCCTCCCACTTTGGAAGTGGAAACCCAGTGAAAGCATCGAGAGGTAAACCTCATGGCCACATTTAGGCCATGGTCTCAGCCTCCCAGATCCTACCCGCCACCCCTCTATCTGACCGTTCCACCAGGCTCTGTATAGGCTGACACTTCAAAAATGAATACAATCCACTTTCCAGTACCTCTAGCCACAGCTGGCCAGTGAAAGTTAGCAAAAGCAGGAAGGTCAGTGACTTCACTCTGGGCTTGCTGGCTACAACTTAGCTCTTCAAGGAGGCCATAAAAACATGTGACGTGGTGACACTTGTGTACCCACTAAGTAGAAGTTTGGGGAGAGTCTCCCGAGGGGACCCAACTCTTTCCAAAAAGGCTTCTGGGAGAAATTAACCTTCTAGGAAAGTGAGATAAAGGAGCAAGAATCAGAGGTCACTCTGAAGATAAAATGTTAGAAGGAAAATGATCTTATTTTGTCTACCCACCAGAGGGAACAAACTCCCGCCCTCAGCCTCAGAAGCCCCCCTCCTGTACCATCCCTACTTCTGCAGAGAGAGGGAAGGTAGAGATCAAAATAATCCACAGAGGGAGTCTGCCATGAATAAAATTTCTGCAAGAGTAAAATGAAACTCCATAAACATTGGGGTAGAAAGGTCAGCGTCCATTTGTTTTGACAGGTAGAGTTTTCCCTTCACAATATTTATACAATAGGAATATGGAGACTGACTTTAAAAATAAATCAATCTTTGGGGAGAAATAAAAAAGAAACTGTGTCCACCGCTGGGCCAGGAAGTCAAGAAGTTTCTTGGGCTGGAACCAGTTCGGTAGGAGGGAGTGGCACGATCTGACGGTTCCAAGTGCTCATGGGTGGCTGTACCCCCGCAGCGAGGACAAGGCATTGGTCAGCGGGGCCAGAATGAGTGGGGAGAGGTGGGGCGGCGCCGAGGCGGGCAGGTGCCCAGCGCTGCCCCGGCGGCCGGCGGCCGGACCCGAGAAGGGCAGCTGCCTGCGCCTCGGATCCTAGCCTGCCTGCAGCCGTTCAAGGCCCCCGGACCTGGACACAGCACGCCCCGCTTTGCGCCTCGCTCAGCATCCTCCGGGGTCCAGGTTTAAGCCACATGCGGGTTGGGCGTCGGGGTGTCTTATCGTTGGCCCAGATGGCCAGGAGACGAGCCGGGAGCCCCCCTGCCCCCGAGGAAGCTCCGAGGTCCACCTCGCGTCACGGCTCAGCCCCTCCCCCGCCGGCGGCCCTGGCCCTCCTGCCTGCCGCCACCCAGCGGCAGAGCCACGTTCTCTGGCGCCGAGGCGCTGAGTCCGCACCGCTGCGCCTTTCGAGGCCATCAGGGAGAGGTCACTCCTTCCCCCAACCTGTTGCCCCAGCGCGAGTCAAGGAGCCGCGGGCTGTGCCCGGAGGGCAGCCGAGGGAGGGTGGAGCCCTTCAGGGTTCCCCGGCCACTCGCTCCTCCTCACTCCTGCCTTGTGGGCAACAAGACCCCCGGCCCGGGAGGGTCATCGGCCACCCAGATGGCGACATCTGTCTCCTTAACTTGGATGTCAGCTGTGCCCCCCATCTCGCTGTCCACCGGGAGCTACTCGCCTGTTTCTGCATCCCCCCTCTAACTTCTGCGCCCTTTCGAGGGTCTCCTCCCACCCCCATCAGAGTCACCTCCAACCTGACAGCCTTTTACCTTTGGCGTCTGGATCCCCACCCCGCACCCGCCCCACCCCCCACCCCAGGCTCGCGCTCTCCCTGTCACCCCTAGCACCGACACCCTTGTCACCCTGACCCCGGGGGGCGCGCCTGCGACCCTTCGCCCGGTTCCGCCGGTCTGACGGCCCCTGCCCGCGTTCCTTTTCTGCTGACGCGGGCACTTGCTTGTCTCCGGTCTAAAGTGACTCTCTGGTTAAGGGACTGAGAAACCTGATCGCTTGCATACAGCACCCCCCGTCGCCCCAATTCTACCTTTAGCAAAAGAAGGTTTAATTTAAGAACACTCAACTGCCAAAGACACTGGGGCTTAAAACAAGCAAACAAAAAAATCCAAAGGACTTAATTAAAATATAACCGATTTTGAATTCAATGTCCAGTAAGGGGCAAGATTCTGAGAAGAAATGCCAGCTGACCATTTCTTGTCATCTTGATGGACTTAGCAGTGGAAAATGCTGCTAATTAGGAATCCAGGAGAGAATTATTCCAGGATGGTTGGGAGAGATTTGATGTTGGGGGGAGTGGGCAGTGGGGTGAAGAAAAGATAGAATTTATCCTGAGAAGTAAACAAAGTGAAGGAAAGACGCTGGTCACTTATTCAGAGGGGCTAGTGATTAATTTGGGATTCGAGGACACTGGCCCCTGCACACGGTAAAGATGTGACTTTAATGAAGCTGCAAGTCACTTTCTGAATTTTAAAAGCTGCCACCCTGGCTTGCTGATTTGTGGTTCAGGTCTCTGTGCTTGTGTGGATGTATGTGTGTGTGTGTGTGTACTTCTGCTCATGAGAGAGGGGAAAAAAAGACCCTCCTTTATTCAGGGGACAACTGCCAGTGTTAAAAGCTGAGGGCCCTCGGATCCCCAGGTGCTTGGGAGAGGCTCCATCTTAACAAGTCCAAGGGGAGAGGGTGACTTCTCTCCCAAGGTTTCAGAACTCAAAAGTGAGCCTTTTTATTGATGTGTCCTTGCTTGGTGAGTACCCAGGACTAGAAGGCAGGAACCCAGCTCCCTGGCACATACAGAGGGCACTCAGGGGCAGCTCACCTGTGCCTGCACCCGTCTCTTCGCCATCCAACCCACTCCCAGCACATACCATCGGCCTTTTAGCCTCTTAACCCAGGACAGGTGATCCTCCTTCCTGGAGTTGGATTCAGAGGCTAAACTAGGAGGAGAAGTGTTCTATGTGGCTCCAGGGCCTGGGGACCGTGCTGGGTCTGAGGTTCTTCCTGGAGGCAACCATGCCATTCTAATTGGCACCAGCATCGACTGCTTTCGATTCCGTGGTGGGTTGGACCACAACCCCACAAGCTAAGGCATTTGATTGGATTTTAAACATAAAGGGAAGTTGCCGAGCATGTGGTGGTGGAAGATGGATCAGTAAATGGCTAACAGATGGTGGAAACACTGTGTCCCCGAATCTCAGCGATGGCCGCACAGATAGGAACTTCACCTGTTGGATGAAGAAAAAGGAGACCCCGTAGGAAGAAATAATTGCTGGCAGAATCTCCAGTCTCTCTAAGAACATGCCGCCACTTAGAGTTCTTCCAAGTAGGGCTGGGGGAACCATATATTTATTCTTCCAGGTTTCCCAAATCCCATTTCTTTTCCCTAAAACACAGGAAATCTTTTATCCTCCTGCCTATCAGCCTACAGCATCATTCCCCTTCTCCATTAGTCTACCTTCCTGTATATACCCTTAGATTGGCTTAGTTCACCTAAGTTCACTCTCTGCCAGATGAAAATATACACTTAATATTAGCCTTGGTTTAAAAGTTCCACTCTTTCAAGCCCATTCATTGAGATTTATTTTATTATAAATGGGTACGGTGGGGTGTTGGGAAGGAGTAAACAGATGTCGAGCATGGGGACGATCAGTTCTTTCATTTTTCTTTTTCAGCAGAACATTTTTATTAATCTCAACTTTCTGGTCTGGTACTTTGCCTATGTTCTTTGACCAAAACAGCCTGGTTGGGGGTTGAGTGGGTGGTGGGGGCCTGAATAGTATAGAACCATGGATGTCTCAAATGAAAGTTTCACAAAGCAATGACTGGAAATCTTTAAAAAAAAAAAAAAAAAAAGAACTATTCCACCCAGGCGCCCTAAATAAATAGCCCCGTTTGCAAATTCCTATCAATTATTACGTGATGGGAAAAAATCCTATCTGAAAATAAAGCACGTGAACGTGGAGAATTTTAATTAAATCTTACTGTGGATATAATAACATGGAAGTGATTTTTCATTCGGCGCTTGCCTGCTCACCAGTGTTTTATGGCGTTTTCTTGCCTCTGACTTTATTTTAAAATATTAGACGAGGTGGAGAATTATAAACGACTCTTTCCTTATCTGTACTGCTCACATATCCAGGATCAGAGGAGCTGATTAAGAAAGAAGTCAGAGGCAACGTTGGATTCATAATGATTTGGAATAATGAATCCTTATCTCTGCTTTCCAGATTATCTGCCTTTCAGCTCCCAATGTTTTGTTACATGGGATAATTTATTGCATCTAATACATCACAATGAATCTGATGGTAGAAAGTGATGGCCGACGTTGTGAAAGGGGGCCCTTATTTTTTATCCCGGGGCAATGAAACTGCTTTTTGCAGTTTTTAATTGGGAAAATATAAGGTAGATCTGATAAAAAAAAAAAAAAGAGAGAGAGAGAGAGCTGGGTATAATCTTGCCTGCTCCGGCTTTACCACGCTGCTCTTTAATTAGTGTGTCAATTTCAGGCTGAAATTAACAAGATCGACCTGAAACCCTGGCTTAGTTTCTCCCTAGCACCTAGATCCTAATTTTTAACATGATTTATTTTTATGAAAAAGGAGATAATTAATCATAAACACTGAGGAGAGCACAGAGCCAAGTTGAGATAAAATGCCATTTGCATCTTTATATAGAAAGATACCAATAATGTTAATTTTTCAGAGATTTCTTCACTCCTTGCCATCTCCTTCCCCAACTCATCTCCCATCCTGACCGCTGGCCACTCCAGCCCCATTCCTAGTAAACAAGAAACAAATAAAAAATCAACTCCAGATTCCTCTTTGGTATTCACTGATCTTTAAGGGTATATATTTTTATATACTGTCAGCTCCTCTGGCTTTGTCTGTTAACACATGCAGAATTTTACAGGTTTCCTTCCCTCCTCAGAGCGGTGAGCTGGGTGGATGCCTGCTCTCTCTTCCACCTACCCTCATCATCTTCCTTCCATTTTAGAGTTAGAGAGAGGAGGACACACATCTCATTTAATAGTTAATTAGTTACAATAATTGGCATTTCTGTTTCTTTTGTCTTTTGCCCTAGCCCAAGGAACAAAAGCCATCTGAACGCAACAGGCTTTCCTCTGTGCTGCTTTCAGGACCGATTTAAGAATCCAAGGCTACATGGGATCCCCTCCCTACCCCAGACACACTAGCCACCTCCTGGCTTCAGGAAGTAAGAAGGGGCAGGAGTCACTAGTAATTTGCTCTTTAAGCTTTTTGTGCCTGTTGATTGCTTTCTGGTTGCTTGGATTAAACAATCGTTGCAAATATGCAAACCAGCGAAAGGCAATTCATACATATTTGCTCTCCAATTGTTCCTCCTGACGTCAGATCATAATTTCTTGGTAATTGGATGGCTTGCANAAAATATTAGACGAGGTGGAGAATTATAAACGACTCTTTCCTTATCTGTACTGCTCACATATCCAGGATCAGAGGAGCTGATTAAGAAAGAAGTCAGAGGCAACGTTGGATTCATAATGATTTGGAATAATGAATCCTTATCTCTGCTTTCCAGATTATCTGCCTTTCAGCTCCCAATGTTTTGTTACATGGGATAATTTATTGCATCTAATACATCACAATGAATCTGATGGTAGAAAGTGATGGCCGACGTTGTGAAAGGGGGCCCTTATTTTTTATCCCGGGGCAATGAAACTGCTTTTTGCAGTTTTTAATTGGGAAAATATAAGGTAGATCTGATAAAAAAAAAAAAAAGAGAGAGAGAGAGAGCTGGGTATAATCTTGCCTGCTCCGGCTTTACCACGCTGCTCTTTAATTAGTGTGTCAATTTCAGGCTGAAATTAACAAGATCGACCTGAAACCCTGGCTTAGTTTCTCCCTAGCACCTAGATCCTAATTTTTAACATGATTTATTTTTATGAAAAAGGAGATAATTAATCATAAACACTGAGGAGAGCACAGAGCCAAGTTGAGATAAAATGCCATTTGCATCTTTATATAGAAAGATACCAATAATGTTAATTTTTCAGAGATTTCTTCACTCCTTGCCATCTCCTTCCCCAACTCATCTCCCATCCTGACCGCTGGCCACTCCAGCCCCATTCCTAGTAAACAAGAAACAAATAAAAAATCAACTCCAGATTCCTCTTTGGTATTCACTGATCTTTAAGGGTATATATTTTTATATACTGTCAGCTCCTCTGGCTTTGTCTGTTAACACATGCAGAATTTTACAGGTTTCCTTCCCTCCTCAGAGCGGTGAGCTGGGTGGATGCCTGCTCTCTCTTCCACCTACCCTCATCATCTTCCTTCCATTTTAGAGTTAGAGAGAGGAGGACACACATCTCATTTAATAGTTAATTAGTTACAATAATTGGCATTTCTGTTTCTTTTGTCTTTTGCCCTAGCCCAAGGAACAAAAGCCATCTGAACGCAACAGGCTTTCCTCTGTGCTGCTTTCAGGACCGATTTAAGAATCCAAGGCTACATGGGATCCCCTCCCTACCCCAGACACACTAGCCACCTCCTGGCTTCAGGAAGTAAGAAGGGGCAGGAGTCACTAGTAATTTGCTCTTTAAGCTTTTTGTGCCTGTTGATTGCTTTCTGGTTGCTTGG
Source organism: Neotragus moschatus (assembly GCA_006410615.1). Taxonomy (NCBI): domain Eukaryota; kingdom Metazoa; phylum Chordata; class Mammalia; order Artiodactyla; family Bovidae; genus Neotragus; species Neotragus moschatus. The sequence goes on along the minus strand of SJYA01001903.1, from coordinate 412,237 downwards.
ATTAAACAATCGTTGCAAATATGCAAACCAGCGAAAGGCAATTCATACATATTTGCTCTCCAATTGTTCCTCCTGACGTCAGATCATAATTTCTTGGTAATTGGATGGCTTGCACCCGAATAATGCGCATCTGACATTCTCCACGTTTGCTCTGGGTTGTACTAGATTTTGTACTGGGTGGGGGGGAGGGCAGGGAGGAAGAATTGATTTTTTTTTTAAGAGTTCTTTTCTGTGCACTGAAGTTCCTGCTGTCTCCCTTCTTCCCCTACACTTAAGAATATCCCCTACACCTTTATCTGCTCATTTCCCCTACTATTATGAAATGTAAGGATATGGGAGGTTGTTTCTTAGGAATATCATTCCCTAGGCATTTCTTGAGTAGACTGAAGAAAGTTGAAAATAGGCTGGTAAAGATGGAGGAAATGGGGATACAGTTGGGGCAGAAGCAGGGGTGAGTGTCTGTGGAGCCAGAACCACTTCTCTTTCTTTGCTCAGATCTGCAAAGTGTTCCACTCTGTCACTTTGTCACATCAGGATAGGTTCTCAGCTCTGAAGTCAAGTCTCCATTCCTGACCGTGACCCCACACACTCAAATCATTAAAAGCTTGAAGCTTGATTATAAAGATATTTCAGGTTTTAGGCAGGTGGTCCCAGAGAGAGACCTGACTTCCTGATATTTTCTCTTTCCCTTCACCTTGGCCTTAGTTCAGTGGACCTAGACCTCTAGGGCCGATTCTGTATCCAGTACTTTGGGACTGCCTCTCCTTCCCCGCCTCTCTCCTTCCCGACCCCCTCTTCAGCTCTTCCCCCTCTTCCTTTTGCTCTCTTTCCCCTCTCTTTAGGACACATCACTCCAAGAATTTCAAGTATCAATTATAAGTAATATTAATTTCTCGACCCCAACCAATGAGGAGCAGATGATCTGATAGGAGTATAAAAACGGTGCTTCCCCAGATGAAACAGACCAGTGGAGCCTGCTGGGCCGATTCCCATGGCCAGATGAACATTCAATTTTCCGGCATTATCTCCGCACTTAAACTCGCTTTCTCCGTTTCTGTGCCAAGATAAATTTGCATAATATTTGCAGCTGTAATTAGCTGATGAGCATCTCCTAGCCTCCTCCTTTTGTTTCTCTCTGCGTTTGGTCTTCCATTGATGCTACGTTTGATCTTTAATATTATAGGATTCCCGATAGAGGACTGCATATCTTATCTCCTGGGCTCCAAAATCTTTTAAGAAGGATGGTGGGGGTGGGGGGTGCGGAGGGAGGGCGTAGGGAGAAGGCTGAGTGGGGCAAATGAAGCCTCACTAATCACAGTTGAAAAAGGTTATGTTGGTAAAAGGTAGCGTAGTGACAGCAAATGAGAGAAATGGAGAACTATGTGGGAGGGTTAGGATGAGCCTCTGGAAATGGAGGAGTCTGGAATGAATAGGTTTATTTAGAGAATGCAGGAGTGCGGTTTGGGGGCTGGGCTGAGATCTGGAACATAGATAGGTAGGGGAGTGCGGTTGGCATCCAGCCTCAAAGGGCACAGCCCTTCCTCCCTTTCTGGGAAACCAGTCACTGCCCATCCAGGGTCCGAGTAGGACGCTCTGGTGGGTGGCTCCCTTCAAGCAGAAACTGGAGCTTTTGAAACCAGGCGACACCTTTATCTGCTCATCTGTTTGTCTCCGTTAATAGAGACCAGGGCACTCCTGAATTTCTAATACACCACTAACACTTCATTCCCTCCAGCGCTGTTTAAAAGAAATGAAAGCCCAGCCAAAAAAAATAAATAAATAAATAAGAAAAGGGGGAAAATGAAAAGAAAAAAGATATAAGGGACTACGTATAAGGTGAGGGGGAGTCGGTTGCATTGAATGGCATCGACTCCAGAAGTGGAGCGAAACCAGAAAAGTGGCCCCTGGCCTGGGTTGCCACTGTTGCGTTCTTTTTCCCCAAACCAGGAGTCTTCTGACTTAGGTGGCGGCAGGGTGGGAGGGCGGGAGGATTAGAGGAGCCACTGGTTGAATTAGTACTTGTGGGAATCGGGAGGGGAGAGGGAGAAAGGAAAGGAAAGAGGCAGGAGGAGGGAGAAAAAAAGAAGACAAGAAAGAGTCGATTTCCACGCCAATCATCGGAACAAATAGCTAACATTTAACGTTTACACCCGCACTGGCGGCGCCCTGGCGCTCCGAGGACCTGGAGCCGAGCTAAAATGTCCCGAAAGCCTTTGGAGAAAACGAGTTTCCAGCTCTCAGGTTCTCCCCGTCCCCCCTTCCGTGAGGCTTCGGTTTCAGGCTGGACTTGTCCAATGTCTGCGTCGCTGCTCCGAGCCCCCAAAGGAGTGTCAAGGAGGCGAATATCAAATAGCGCCGGGGTCAAGGCGATTTAGTTAACCGCACGGGGCGCTCGGGACTTGAAACTTGTGTGGGACTCCAGAGGGAGTAAGACAGGCGGAGGGGGGCTGGTGAATGAATGAATGATGACGAGGGGATGAAGACTTAGTGGAAAGGACACGCAGGCGCTCGTGGGGCTGAGAGCGCCTCCACGCACTTCCTCTCCGCCGCAGGGCAAAAAGCAACGCTCTCGGTTGGAGAAAAGTTCCTTAAAAAAAAACTTTAATTTTTTTATGTAATGAGGCCAATTTTCTAAAGCGAAGCGGAGCCATTGGGCTCTTGTCCGGCCCTTCAACGTGTACCTTTTATCATTGTATTGCCTCAAGGCCTCAGGGTCGCCATCTGCCAAACTGATGGGGCAAGACCAGAGGATGATCAAGGTCCCTTCTTCCTGCTTTGAAGAAGCAGGCTGCGGGCCCAGGGAGGTTAATGGTGGAGGCGGGGGGTGGGGGAAGAAGGGGAAAGGAGATCAGGTCCGCAACCCCAATGCGCCCTGGAGACCCCAGCACTGCTCCCCCCACACCCAGTCTGGGCCACAGGCGCTGACCAGGCAGACTTACGGCAGCGAGAGCTTCAAACTCGCCCAGTGCAACTGCAGGGTGCCCCCCCAGCCACCCCACTCCCAGCCCGAGCCCGGCAGCCCGGAGCAACAGCACTTATTCTCGACTATCCGATTATTCTCCGGCTCGCCGTCTAGGGAAGCCCGGCTCGTCGCTCCTCGGCCCACCAAGACTCCTTAGGCGCGCTCTGCGCAGTCTTGCGCCTGTTTAGTGTTTGCAAGAGAGCATCTTCTTTTGGGGAGGAAAGGCGGAGTTGGGGGGGGAGCGGTGGTTGCGGATTGAGGTTTCTTTCAAAGTTCCCAACTCCAGAGCCAGAGCGGAAGTCCAAGCGGACGCAGTCTTCAACTGCACCGCGCTCCGGGTTAGTAATCGATTAACCCAAGCCCGCTCCTTAGGATTTCACGGTGTCTTCCCCCCTCCCCCTTTGGTTTTGAAACCCGGGTTTCCGTGCGCAAGCGGGGGAGGGGGGACGTTTGCATGTGCGCCGATATGCGAGCGCGGGCGTCGCAGCCTGTGCTCCGGCGCTGGGAAGGGGGGACGGAGAGGAGACCGCGGCTGGGGTGGGGTGGGGTGGAGTAAGGTGGGGAGTATGGGCACCAGACTTGATGATTTGATGATTTACTTCCCCGAACCCTGAGTGGAATATCGGGTGGAGGCAGCAGGCAGGCGGCAAGACGTTGCTTCGGAGGCTGCTCAGGCTTCAGGACTGGCACCCAGGTCTCCATTATCCTTTCGGCCTCGCCCCCGCCCCCATCGACTCTCCCAGACCCCCACCTTCCACCCCTCGGGCGCAGTGCGGGGTCTGTCAGAGGCGGAGCGCCTGGACCGTGGCCGTCCAGTATGGTGCCTGAGGGGTGGGGGTCTGTGCGCGGAGTGGGGTTGGGTGGCTAACCACGAGCGAGGTGCCGGGACGTGCGGGGTAGGCTGGCGGGGGAGGGCTGGCGCTCTGCTTAAATAACTCTTCTTTTGGCGAGTCCCTCTCCTCGGTGTAATTCTCAGCGATAGTCATGAAGACTAATCGCGATGCTACTTTCCCCCTTCTTTCTCAAATTAAAAAGAGGGGGAGAGAGAGAGAGATGCGCACCCAACTCCACTAGCGTTCGGGTTGTGGAGAGAAATTCTCCAATAGAGCAGTGTAATTTCTCAGTTGATTTTGATTGACACACTGTCCCTGGGATCATGTGTTAATCCCTTCTTCACTCAAGCCTTTTCATAACTCATTTCTCTCTTGCTAGATGGGGACTCTGATGGTTACCGAGGCAACCACGATAGCGCTAAGCTATTTCCCTCTCTGCAAGGAGACCATTATTCCGCATGCATAGGCCATTTGCAACAGAGGTCGTCGCAAAGTCATTCACAACACAGCACACACGTTTATTAAACTTTTATTCTCTTTTTCCCCCCAACACAGAAACTAGTTTGCCCTTGTACGGGGGAGTGAGGCATTATTGTCTGGCCCCGCGTTGGCAGCCACTGCTCTTGAGGGCGCGGGCCCCTCGCGGACACTCAGCACTCGCCACCGCCGCGCGGGGGTCAAAGGTCCCCCCACTTCCCCATCTGCCCTTCTCTGACGCCACTTCTGGGACCTAGGGGATAAGAAGAGGCGGGGGCAGCGTCTCAGTGCAGCCGGGAACCGGCCTCTCCGGCGCACGACCTCCGCAGGGGAGGCCAGGACTTCACCTTCCTAGGCAGGCGCCCCCTTTCTCGGAGTACCCCCTCACCGACATCCCCTTTTTCCTCCCCGCCTGAGGACCCAGGCTTGCCGGGCGCCAAAGCTACCTGCCCGAAGTGCTCGTGGGTTTCTGTTCCCATGCTGGCCACGAAAAGGGCAGGCGAGGCGCCCAGGCTCCGGCCTGGCCCCGCACGTCGGGGGCACCAGGAACCGGAGTGGTTGGGACCTCAGACTTCTGGCCGGGGTTGGGGCTGGCGGGAGGGAAGTGGAAGACCCGACTGTCCCGGGCGGTCAGTCAAGAGCATTATTACTCCAGACCCGTCTGGGTTAAGGCAAACAGAGCAAACACCTGTCTTCCTCGTGCGGGAGCTCCCCAGAGCCACAGGGCAGCTGAGAGGGCCGTGGATCCTCGCCACTACTTGCATATTCTCCCTCTTCCTCCCTCCCTTTCTTCTGCTTCCCTTTGGCCCGTCTCTGTCTGTTTTTTATGGGGGTAGACCCACAGGGGCCCTAGGGAGTTCGTCTCTACCTGATGGAAGGAAACGGGCCTCCACCAGCCCCAGGCCCCCTCACTGCCTTCCCCACCTGAACCTCAGCTCCCTGAGGTCCCCCAGAGGATGCACCTGTCTCACCCACAGCCAGGGTTGTCCCTGGAGCCTGTCTTTACCCTTCCCCCCCCCCCCCCCAGGATCT
>SJYA01001903.1:389035-406808 GCA_006410615.1 Neotragus moschatus | reverse complement strand
CCCGCTTTTCCCCCCCCTCCCCCCCCCCCCCCCAGGATCTGCTGGCTGGGCGATGGCTCCCGGTACTGAAGGCACCAGCAGAGAGCACAGACTTGGAGGCAGGCAAAGGTGTGGGGGGTCTGCTCCTGGCTCAGCATGCAGCAGGTCCTCCAGAGGGCTGCGAGGGTCAACCTCCCTCCCCAAGCCCGGCCTTGCCCACCTTCTGTCAAGGTCCCACAGGTGATGCTGAAGGCTGGAGGGGATGCCATCTGCACGGGTGCCCCTCAACTCTGTTCTGTCCCCAGAGAGAGAGGTTGCTTTGTTCAGCCTCGGAGGTGAGGTGACATCACCTATCCCATGGGAAATGCACCTGGCTGGGGTGGAGGGTGTCCGAAGAAGAGCCTGTGATCTGGCGGGGCCAGGGTGCTGGGGAAGAGGCGAGGAGGGACCCTTCCTAGGGGTCAGCTGGCTCATCCTGGGTCAGACCTCCCCAGTAAAGGCATCTGGACAGAGGAACCTCCAGCCACAGCCTTCCCAGGGGATGTGGGGGTCCCAGAATGTAGAGCCCCGGGCAGAGGCTGCCAGGCTGGGGAACTGAGTCGGACACGGCTGGGTGGGCGGTAGTGGCTCAGGGGAGCCTGCAGGAAGTGGGCTGTGGGTAGGCAGCTGGTCTCACTTTTTACAAGGAGATCCCAGCCACGGAAAGTGCATTTCAGGGGGCTGGGAGCGGAGCCAGGAGGAAGCAGAAAGAGTTCCTGTCCTGGCCACAGCCAGGCCACACATCCCCCCTCTGAACTGTGCCTGGTGTTGGCGGGAAAGTGGCAGAAGCCTGAGCTGAGTCTGGGTGAGGGTCGGCTCAGGTTCAAGGCATGTGAGGAAGGGGAGGAGAAGGATGGCAGGTCCCCGGGCCTCAGGGGCCAGACCCCAGTTCACTCAGGCTGGTTGTGGATGGGACGATAGTCCTAGCACACTCTGGGGCCCTGGGGGTCTTGGCTGAGGGTTGGCTTTAGGTCTGCCACCTGATCTCTGCGAGTTGGAAGGCACCGCACGTCACACAGACTCATCACCCACCTGAGTTATCTGGGGGAAACCAAACTGACAAAACTCTTAGAACTCTGTTCTAAGGAAAGGGCCCTCCAGGTTATAGGAAGCTGGACCACTTACACCAAAGGCCACAGCAATCTGGAGATGTTACAACATCATCTGCATCCATTGTAAAATACATCGGTTATGAAATAATGCTTATTAAACTCCGAACCCCCTGTAAGAAAGGTTTATCCCCTTTTCACAGGTGACCCCAGCCTGTCTGGTCACGACGACAGCCCTCATTGTTGCTCCTGGGGCTTCATTTCTTCCAGGAGACCTCAGTGTATGCTGGGGAATGTCCATGGGGTTACTGCAGTATTTCTGTGTCTTCATCCTTCCTTCCTGTAACCTTGTGTTTGCCTGATGGGCACCCTGCTAAGCTCTGAGACAGAGGAAACTCCCTTTGCCCAGGTAGAGCGGGATGGGGGTGGGGGGGAAGGACAAGCAAATGGATCACAAAGCTTGGGCGTGTCCCGGAATGTTCACCCAATTGGGAAGCTGGATCTGGCTCTTGGGGTGCTCACAGTGCAGGGCGGGCAAGGAAGAGATTTTCCAGAAGTAAACAGGCAAGTTCAATGGCACTGGGATGGGGGTGGAGGGGAGGAGAAAGGACCTGGAGGATTGGAGAAGGGACGAGAAAGGTGTTGAGAGGAGGTTCCCAGGTGACGCTCCCGGTAAAGAACCTGCCTGTCAATGCAGGAGATGTAAGAGATCGGGTTTGATTCCAGGATCGAGACGATCCCCTGGAGAAGGGCATGGCAACCCACTCCAGTATTCTTGCCTGGAGAACCCCATGGACAGAGAGGCCTGGCAGACTACAGTCCATAAGGTTGCAAAGAGCCAGACACAACTGAATTCAGCTTAACACACGTGAGCAGGGGAGGAGTGGGAGGGGTCAAAACTCAGGGCAGTGAACTGTGGAGTCCAGCTAAGTGGCTTTATCTGGTGGGCACTGGGGAACCAGTGATGGTTCACGCAGAGGAGCAGCGGCATCAGAATGAATGAAGTTAGAGATTCCTTGTGCCATTCTGATGACAGGTCTCCCCCTGCCCGCCCCCCACCCAGCCACATGCCCAAAACTAAAGTGTTTGCCTCAATAATTTCAAACTGTATACTGCAACTACTCCCTCCCCTCCGCCCCAGGCAAATGCTTAGGCAAAAGCAGCGCTTACACCGAGGCTCCTGTGTCTCTGTGCGTTTTCTCACAATGGCTGCTAGGGACCCTGGTCCCCTGAGCTCTTGTGAGTGTGTTCAGAGCAGCAGCTCTGGTCGCTGGCTATGATGCAGGCACATCCCTGCCTGGACCAAATGCACTCTGACAGTTTCACGGCTGCGACAGAAATCAACCAAAGCCCGGAAGGCAAGCTGTGACACCACCTAGAGCACCGCGCTGCACTGTGATTGTGATGGCGAGAGGCAGGGAAGCCGCTGCCCTCATGAATATATGGCAGGTATCTACAAACCCTCACGCTAATTGATGGGCTCCCTATATATCATCCTAGATAAAGGGCCCCTGTGCAGTAAATGCTGATGTTGAGAACACCCTGATAGGGCTTTGTTAACAAGAAGATAACAGGAGAGCAAGATATGTTTGTTTAGCTGCCTATAGATAAACCCAATAGGTCTTCGTTAACTTTTCATGACTGATGGCAACCACTAACCATGATAAATAATCCAGCGACGGGGAACTTTATTTAAAGTGCCAGAAATGGGACCTACATTTTTAGCTCTTTTGAATAAAGAGGAAGCATTTTTTGAATGTGAGCACACCTATGTGATAGTACACCCATGCCCAATTTTCAGTAAATAATTTAAATCATCGTCTGAACCCCTGAACCAAATTGACGTTTGAGACTTTTTCAGGGTTTGCTGTGTTTCAACCTTATGGAAGTGGAGCAGGTCTGAGGGAGGAACTAGATTTTACAGAATGAAATCTAGTCCAAAAAAGTGGCAGAACCTTGGGAAATCAACACAAATGTTTTTGGAGCAGCTACAAAGAGGTGAAAATGCTTCAATATTTTCAAAAATATTCCTTAGTATTTGTTAGGAATACGGTGGCCAGAGATGACCCATCTGTCAACATATTGGAAGTTGCAGTCTTATCCAAACTGATGGCTGCATAAAGATTTATTTTTCAAAGCTGAAGAGGTTAAGTTTCTCACCGTCTTAAACAATGTCTTGAAACATCCTGCTTTACCTGGGGTCCGACACTTTGCGACCCTGTGGACTGTAGCCCACCAGGCTCCTCTGTCCAGGGGATTCTCCAGGCAAGAAGACTGAAGTGAATTGCCATGCCCTCCTCCAGGGGATCTTCCTGACCCAGAGATCGATGGGTCCCCAAGTCAGGCTGCAAGTGTGTGGAAGGCAGCTATTTCATAAACCTGCTTCCAAAGAGACCAAACTTGTGTGCTATTGGAAAAAATGATCATCCCACTGTTACCTTTCTTGAAATCTTTTTTTTTTTTTTTTTTTTTACTAAAAGCATCATTTGAATTTTATCTTTGCTAAAATGCTAGGAAGAGTGAGGCGTCTGACCTGATCGAATAATCTTCTGTAACCTGCAGACTAAACAAATTTGATGGAAGAAGTGACTCTGGGCCTCTAAAGTGACCCAATTGCCACCAGTAAATGGAGATCTCAGATGAAATGATGTTTCTTTTAATAAAAAGAATATGAAGTGGAATTTGTTCTAATGTAGAAAAATGACTGCCAAAGCCACAGGTTAAATATGTCCTAAGGTACCAGGGAAAGCTTTCTGTCTGTCTTTTTTTCCCCCTGATGTGTCACAAATAAGAAAGAGCTATTGTAATTCAGGTCCGTTTTTGGTTCTAAGAGAAAGCTCCGGTTGGGCTCACTCTCTGGGGCAGCTCGGTCCTGTAAGCATCAGATTTGATGCCCTAGACTCCCTGGAACCATGAGTTCACATCCCCAAGGGCTTGGGCTCAACCCTTCCTCCTTCCTGGGCAATAAATAGCATGGAAACCAGGTTATCTGTGTGGCCAACTTTCAGGAAAGACCTTGAAAAGAGAGACGGGTGGACCTGAGCAGTCACGTGGTGCTTTCCATTACCATGGGGTTCACTAAAGGGTGGCTGCAAGCAGCCGTCCTGAAGCAACTAAGCACCCCAACGATCCCAGGAGATACTTCTCGAGGGTTTCTAATAGAAGGCCGTTTCAAAGCCTGCCTAGACTCCGAGGCAGCTGGCTCTCCCTTTACCCTGGTGTAAAGCCATTGGGTGGCTCCATCAGATTAGGTGTGAGATGGGGGGGGGGGCGCGGGGGGGGATTCTGCATGTTTACCGTTTCATCCAGCTTTCAGTGACAGGTCTATAGCGCCTTCATATCTTAGCACTTTATTTTGTATTCGTGATTAGTGGGTTGGCTTAGGTACAACATGATTAATCTTTCTTCCTTTCTTTCTGGCTCAAAGTGATGGTACCCTCACCTGAGTTTCAACAGTCAAGTTACTGAAGCCATGGGACACTTTTTTAAACTTCTGCCACTTCTTTACCTAAGGGGCACTGTCTCCACTTGAGCTTTGAATCGACTGTTTGCCCAGTTTCTGACACCACTCTACTTAATATGAAAGACCAGCTTTTCTTGTGGGGGAAAAAAAAATTCAGACAGTGCCAGCCAAGACCATCAAATGGTTGGGCTGAGGTTTGTTTTAGTGACCTGAGCTGTCATTGCACCTGAGCAGTGACTGGACCAAACAGCTCTCCTGGGCCTTCGCTTACTATTTCCCCAAGTTATTGCTTTTCCTTCTGACATTTGAGCACCAACAAAACATGAGTAACAGCTTAATGAAGCCAGATTCTTATTTCCAACTGCACGATGCATATGCAAAACGATGGCCACGTGATGTGACATCTGTGCCTGTAAACTGCACAGTTTTGAAAATTACACATGGAAGTTGATGTAGGAAGTGTTGTGAGCTGTAGGTGGTAATCGCACCATATATCTTTATGTAAACATCCTTCAGATGAGTCTGTATCCATAGACCTCTGAGAGACAACATGGGCTGCTCTCAGCATTAGCCAGTTCTTTGGGAAAGGAGGTGAATAAACTTCTTATGGCAGAAATACTGTCTTTTGAATTCGGTCAGGATTTCTGCTGCATTAAATTGCTGTATTGTCTGTGACCACGAACTGAGACATGGGCTAGCTTGGTTTGGGCAGTCTGGGTAATTTGAAGCCCTCCAAGAGGGCTGAGTATTTTGTAATTGATAAGCAAAACTTCTCTGTTGCTTTTAGTGATTTGAAACAAAATTCAGTGACAGTGGTTTGTGTGTGAAAACATTCCAACAAATAACTAACCGTCCAACAAATGAAGTAACTGTTGAAAGGGTCTGTATTATCCTCAAGATGTTGGAAGCAGCATGGGAGCAGCTCACACGTCCATGGAGCCAGTGTGTGCATATGAACAACTGTGTTCCTGTTAATGGTTGAATCAGTGTGGTAGAAAAAGTTCACTACAATCTTACACAAACCACTGAGAACTGGTATTTTGTACATAGGAGAAGACTCTTGGATACATAAAGTATGGACTTAATGAGAAATTGTTACTAAGTTGAAAACATTAAACTCTTTATGTTTTCTTGCCTTTTCTTGTCTATTGACAGTAAAGCTACATAAATGCCTCTGTACCTTTAAGAATATCCTCCGATGCAGGAAATGTTAGGGAATATACCCACCCGGGCAGTAGCTCTCTGCCCCCCCCACCGCTGGACAGCCATTGTGCCTGCTAAAGACATGCTCTTCTGCTGTTCTTCCTAAAAATGTGCTCTCGTGAGAGGTAAACAGCCTGAAGACGATGTGCCTATTTGTTTTAATTGGAAGATCATTGCTTTACTTTTTCTTAATTTATTTTTAATTGGAAGACAGTGCTTATTTTTTGTATCCTGGTTTTATTTCAATTTTTTAACTGTAAGCCCATGTTTTTTAAAATAAATCCACACCTTTAAAATGCTGAGGGTACTGGATCCCACATGGCGCAACTAACAGCCAGTGCAGTCAAATAAATAAATAAATACTTTTTTTTTTTTTTAATGCTGAGGGCAAATCAGCATTTCCGATGGGGTTCCTTGCATACAACACATATCATACTTCACCCATGGACCTGACATTGTAACACACAGTGGATAGATTTGATGTGTCATTACCTCTGAAACGGAACTAATTTATTTATAATATTTCAAGTCTCAAGCCCAATGTGAGAGCTTCAAGGAGCCGGTAGATCTCATGGGACCTCTTTGTTTCAGATTGACGGGGCTGAGGCCCTGGGGAGAGTTGGGCACACGCTCAGAAAATGAGGCTATGATGATAGAGCTTCCTGGCTGTGTAGACAGTCAGAGCTCTGTTGAAGGAGCAAAGAGCGCCCACAGTCAGGCATGTCCCAAAGCTGCAGTGATGCGCTAGCGACTGGCCGCCTGTGCTCATCGACATTTCAACTGGTTAAAATTACTTTAAAATTTAAATGTGACTTTAAAGAGTACTGTAACATTTTTTGTTAAAATTAATATACCTTTTTTAATTTCAATTAGTTAGAATTAAACAAAACTAGGGATTCCCTGGTGGTCCAGTGGCTAAGACTTTGTCTTCTCAGAGCAGGGGGGCCTGGGTTCGATCCCTGGTTGGGAAACTAGATCCCCAGTGCCCTGCCTCAATTAAAAATCCCACACACCACAACTAAGACTCGGCTCAGACAAATAAAATTTTTGCTAAATAAATGTTATTTTTAAATTAAGCAAAATTAAGCATTCAGTTTATTAGCTGCAGTAGCTGTGTCTCACATGCTCCACAACCCATGTGGTGGTGGCCCCTATATTGGACAGAGCAGAAGTGAAAAGAAAGACTTATCCATCTTCACAGTCTGAGCGGGAGATGAAGGCACTGACCCTAGAACATAAACGCTTGTGTGCGTGAGAGACACCTAACCACATGGGGAAAGGGTGCAATGGCAGATCCTCCACTAGAGGGTGCTCTAGACACCAGCGCACCCTTCCGGCTGGATCACATTCAGAGTGTGCTGAGAAAGTCCTCTTGGTCAAGAGAAGGTTGGGCTTCCTTCCTTTCAGTTCAGTTCAGTCGCTCAGTCCTGTTCGATTCTTTAAGACCCCATGTACTGCAGCAAGCCAGGCTTCCCTGTCCATCACCAACTCCTCGAGCCTACTCAAACTCATGTCCACTGAGTCAGTGATGCCATCCAGCCATCTCATCCTCTGTCGTCCCCTTCTCCNCCATAAGTTTGTTTTCTATCTGTGAATCTGATTCTGTTTTGTAAACAAGTTCATTTGTACTATTTTTAGATTCCACATATCAGTGATGTCATATGATGCTTGTCTTTTTCTGACTTACTTCACTTAGTATGATCATCTCGGGGTCCAACCATGTTGCTGGAAATGGCATTATTCATTCTTTCTTTTATGGCTGAGTAATACTGCATTGTGTATGCAGGTGACACCACCCTTATGGCGGAAAGTGAAGAAGAACTAAAGAGCCTCGTGCTAAAAGTGAAAGAAGAGAGTGAAACAGTTGGCTTAAAACTAAACATTCAAAAAACGAAGATCAAGGCATCTGACCCCACCACTTCATGGCAAATAGATGGGGAAACAATGGAAACAGTAAGAGACTTTATTTTGGGACTCCAAAATCACTGCAGATGGTGAGTGCAGCCATGGAATTAAAAGACGCTTGCTCCTTGGAAGAAAAGCTATGACCAACCTAGACAGCATATTAAAAAGCAGAGACATTACTTTGTCAACAAAGGTCCATCTAGTCAAAGCTATGGTTTTTCCATTAGTCATGGATGGATACGAGATTTGAACTGTAGAGAAAGCTGAGCGCTGAAGAATTGATGCTTTTGAACTGTGGTGTTGGAGAAGACTCTCAAGAGTCCCTTGGACTGGAAGGAGATCCAACCAGTCCGTCCTAAAGGAAATCAGTCCTGAATATTCATTGGAAGAACTGATGCTGAAACTGAAGCTCCAACACTTTGGCCATCTCATGCGAAGAACTGACTCACTGGAAAAGACCCTGAAACTGGGAAAGACTGAAGGCGGGAGGAGAAAGGGATAACAGAGGATGAGATGGGTGGATGGCATCATCAACTCAATGGACATAAGTTTGAGCAAGCTCCAGGAGATGGTGAAGGACAGGGAGGCCTGGTGTATTGCAGTCCATGGGGTCCCAAAGAGTTGGACTGAGCGACTGAACTGAACTGGTACATGTGTACCACGTCTCTTTATCCATTCCTCTCTTGATGGGTGTCTAGGTTGCTTCTGTGTCTGGGCTGTTGTGAATAGTGCTCCTGTGAACACAGGGGTGCATGTATCTTTTTGAATTAAAGCCTTCATGTTTTCAGGGTACATGCCCAGGCGTGCGGTTGCTGGCCAAGACCACGCTTTAATGGGATATCGAAATCCAGAATCTGAGTCTCATAGTAAATCCAGAAATTATAGAGCACTGAAAAATTATTGGAAGAGTAAGATAATATCTACTAACGGATTAAAAAAGAATTCCTACAACAGATACTATGGTTCCCATTTGTTGAGCTCTTTCCATGTGTTAAATGCTTTTTATCAGATCTCGTTTAATTTTTGCAATTATCAAAAGAAGACATTCTCATTCTCCTTTGACAGAGAAGGAAGCTGAGATTTAGAGAAATTAAATATTTTACTCTAGTCCATTTAGCAGTTGAGCAACACAGCCAGGATTCAAATCCTGGTTCTGACGAAAAAAAAAAAAAAAGTGTGCTCTTGGCTACCATCATGCTGCCTAGATTCCTTAAAATTCAGTTAAAGGTCTAAACCCAATTTGAAAAAAGACACATAAAGTGGAAAATATGAATTTAATGCATGCAACTTATCAACCATCCTATAAGCACTCCAATGGGGGGCCATAGTTCTGGCCAATTCTATTCAATTTCTAAATTCAATTTCATTTCTAAATACTGGTAAAAATACAGTAAGTCAAATATATTGTTATCATACTTCCAACAATATTTGACTTGGATTATTCTTCCTGGAAGTGAGTTTGATTCCTAGGAGTCAGGGAGGTAACCTGCCTGTATCACAAGGAAGTTCACTGTGTGGAAGAAGTTCAAATCATCCAAAAATTTCATCAGGTTATATTTTGATTATTTCTTTTCATATACTGTTTGGAATGTTGACTAAATTTTTTTTTCTAGCTTTTAGAAAGTGAATTCTCTAGAAGGAGGTTTCTGAATGACCAATTCCTCTTCTCTCCTTCATTCTGTTACTTCTGACATGGCTATTTACAACATCCAGGCTTCCCTGGTGGCTCAGTGGTAGAGAACCTGCCTGCCAATGCAGGCAATCCCTGGGTCAGGAAGATCCCCTGGAGAAGGGAATGGCAACCTACTCTAGTATTCTTGCCTGGGAAATAGCATGGGTGGAGGAGCCTGAAGGGCTATACAGTCCATGGGGTTGCAAAGAGTCGAACACAATTTAGCAACTGAACAACAACAAATGTCAACATTCACAAAAACAAAGGCGCCCAGAATGTCCTGCACGTAGCCACATCCACACACATCCCCCCAAACACCATTAGGCATCTCCCTGTGTTTCGAGAATACAGAGATGCCCTGAGACATGTCCCCAGCATTGCAGAGAGAGATGACAGAGAATTACATTAGAGACGTGCTCCACACCTCAGAAATGGATCCAAGCCACAGTGCAGGGAAAGATGGCCCGTCCTGACTCCTGTTTGACCAAGTTTCAATTTCAGGTCCAGGAGACCAAGGAACATCTATCATAAGACGCTGTAAACCAACACAGACGTCAGAATATATATAGCATGATTCCTTGTATATAAAATCCTCAAAAAAGGCATCAAATAAATGGGATGAACACAAAGGTGGGACAGTAGGAGAGACCCCGATAAACCCAAGGACGGTGGTGCCGCTGTCAGGAGAGAGGGGTGTGGATGTGGGAGTGGCAGCGTAGACTCAGGCTGCTTCCAAGCACTGCAGCTGTTGTTTAGTCCCTCAGTCACGCCAACTCTTTGTGACCCCACGGAGGCTCCTCTGTCCATGGGATTCTCCAGGCTAGAACACTGGAGTGGGTTGCCATTTCCTCCTCCAGGGGATCCTCCCAACCCAGGGATCAAACCCTCATCTCCTGAATCTCTGTAAAAGCCTTATTCCTGATCCGGGAGGTAGTCATCCTGACACCACTTTATAGACATTTGTTAAAACTCTACATAAGTTTTAACTATTTTTGTGTTTGTTCCTCTCTAGAATAATAATAAGAAGAAAATCTGATTGGAAAAAAAAAAAAAAAAAGCAGTAAATCGACGAAATTACAACCTTCCCAGGAACTTTGATGCATTAGAGAAGGAAATGGCAGCCCACTCCATTGTTCTTACCTGGAGAGTCCCAGGGACAGGGGAGCCTGGTGGGCTGCCATCTATGGGGTCGCACAGAGTTGGACACAACTGACAAGACTTAGCAGCAGCAGGAACAAAGATTGAATCTAAAATTGAATAAACTCAAATGATGGAACCTTTCGAGAAAAATCAATCTAATGAACATATTAGAATGGATATATTCCTGATATAATATGTGCAGACCAACTTTTTGTTCATCCGGTCATGCTAAATGCCCAGAGGAGAGTTTTGCTTAAAGGAGCACTAACGTGGTCTCCCACTTCAGTACTCTTGCCTGGAAAATCCCACAGATGGAGGAGCCTGGTGGGCTGCAGTCTGTGGGGTCACAAAGAGTTGGACACGACTGAGCGACTTCACTTTCACTTTTTCACTTTTCTGCATTGGAGAAGGAAATGGAAACCCACTCCAGTGTCCTTGCCTGGAGTATCCCAGGGACGGGGCAGCCTGGTGGGCTGCCGTCTATGGGGTCACACAGAATCGGACATGACTGAAGTGACTTAGCAACAGCAGCAGCAGCAGCAACGTGGTCTCACCAAGGAAGTATGATAAGAGAGGAAAAAACATTTATAAACACCTGTATAGTTTTTTTAGAAGTATGAGGAAAAACATTTTTTCCTGAACTTTGAACACTCAGGGAGGCAATCAGAGCTTCCTAAGGAAGCTGCCGCAGAACGTGTAAACACGACTTTCCCGAAGCTCAGCTAACAACCTCTCCAATGTCATTCTCCACAAATATCTCACGTGGAAACAGGCCATGGGTGAGGTTATTAGTATTTTGTTTTCACTTTGAGCAGAGCACAGCACAGAGCTGTAAAACTCTGAATCTGAAAACATTTAGGTGGACCACACGGTGATCTTCCTTGTTTTACAGGCAGGTTACCTCCCTGACTCCTAGGAATCAAGCTCACTTCCAGGAAGAACAACCCCAGTCAAATTTTGTTGGAAGTATGATAACAATATATTTGACTTACCATATTCTTACCAATGTTTAGTAATGGAATTGAATTTAGAAATTGAATAGAATTGGCCATATCCATGGCCCCCCATTGGAGTGCTTACAGGCTGGTTGATAAGCTGCATGCATTAAATTTATATCTTATGTGTCTTTTTTCAAATTATGTTTAGATCTGTAACTGAATGACTACTGATGACTACTTTAGTTATAGATTTAAATGAGGCCCTAGAATCAGCACAAACATTTTCTTCAAACCGTTGAATCTGGCAGTAGTTAACTAATTAAGGCGAATGAGTCTTCAGTTTCGTGTAGTTTTGCTTAAGATGGTTCCATACTAAACGTTTCACTAATCAAAAATAAGGCCAAGCTAAAAAAAAAAAAAAAAAAAAAAGAAAACCCCCTCAAAACTTCAAAAAGTTAACACAATCTTGACTAGTTTCCAAGGATAGAGTAGGAGATAGTTGCTAAGGGGAAAATATCTAAAATGATTCAGTTCTGAAAACCCCACACCTTTATGTCTTGTGGCATCCATCTCTTCACAAAGAAATTCATTTTTTTCGTATATTGTCAACTCCGCTAGTTCCCAGAATAGTTAATGTAACTGTTCGCTAAGCTTTTCAACATTTTGTTCTAAATATAAACATTTCAAAGTATAAATTCTAAATATATACATTTCAAAGCATATCCATATGAAAAGCCACTGCGGTCTAAGATGATAGCAAAGTGACGTGGAGAGAAGTGGAGAAAGAACTAGAACAGAAGGGGCTTCGCGAGTCAGTGAAATGCAAGTTAACACACAGAATATTGTGGGAGCAAGTACAAAACGGTGGAGGCCCGATGGTGGAGGAAAACTGACCGTGGGTCTAACACACATTTGCCACTTTCTGCACGTTTGCCGTTTCCATGAAGTGTGTCCAGCTAACGCTGAGCAAACAAATCCAAGTGTTTCCAACTGTCCTAGAAATCAACCTACAAGCTGAGTGGTCTGGAATGAAAAAAGGTAACCAGTGGTTGTTGACTACCTCACATGTAAACTAAATGTTGTGTTTCCCTGATAGGAAGAAGAAACGGTTCAGCTATCCGCTGGAATATCTGATTCCGTGTCACCTCCTGGCCGGCGCTTGGGGATTAATAGTTTCTTTAGATATTTTGGGCCACGACAAATGCACGACAAACTCTCTCAAAGAAAGAGTTTCCTAAGAGAATGACAGATACTATTGTGGAGAGACGTTATTCAGAGCATTATCTGTTTCATTCTTCAGCTGGGACGACTATTTACTCCTAGACTTGGACTTCTAAAGAAGACTGCTATGATCTGGAGAGATTGGCCATAAAACTATTTGTACGGAAAACTTAGCCCGTGTGCCTTTAGTGGGCTTCATTCATTAGCATTCTCACCGGCCGGGTTTCCATATCTCAGTGTTCATTTTATACTTTAATTTGGTTACCAGGGTCTTTGTTGAATCGTCCTATTCAAGGGAGAACAAAGGCGGTTGAGGTGATACAGCGGAGTGAGGCACTATGTTTTATCTTTGCGAAAAGCCCGACAGGGCCAGAGTGCTCCGATGCCCTCTGATTTTCTGCAGGACGTTTGGAGCCGCAAATCGTCTGGAGTGTAGGGCTCCTCGCTGCGCTTTGGGGCAGACACCTTCAGGAGACGAGAAGCTTGGCAGTCAGAGAAATGAGCTTCGTGAGCCCCGCGGGGGAGGGAGTGTGTCCCACAGGAAACACCCTCTGTGACTCTGCACCACCTCTGCTCAGTCCTGGCAGCTTCTCCAATGCTTGCTGCTCTGTGACCTTCTTCTCCCTCAAAAGTCAAAACCCACTCTCTTTCAACCCTCCTCCACTGTGGGTGGAAACGTAAATTGGCACAGCCACTGTGGAGAACAGTAGGGAGGTTCCTTAAAACACTACAAATAGAGCCACCATATGACACTGCAATCCCAACCCTGGGGACACATCCAGAGGAAAACATGATCCGAAAGGATACGTGCACCCGTGTTGAGTGCAGCACTGTTTACAACAGCCAAGACATGGAAGCAACCTAAATGTCCGTCAACAGATGAATGGATAAAGACGTGGTGTATATATTTATATATGTCATGTATATATGGAAATGAATACTACTCAGCCATTACAGAGAATGAAATAATGTCATTTGCAGCGACATCCATGGACCTAGACAGTGTCATGCTGAGTCAAGTCAGTCAAACAGAGAGGGAGAAATATCACAGGACATCCCTTATATGTGGACTCAAAAGAAATGATACAGATGAACTTAGAAAACAGAGACTCACAGACTTAGAGAATGAGCTTGTGGTTGTAGAGGGTGGGGGGAAAAGGGCCAGTCAGGGAGTTTGGAATGGACATGCACACACTGCTGTGCTGAAAGTGAATAACCAGCAAGGACTTACTGTACAGGACGGGGCACTCTGCTCAGTGCTGTGTGGCAGCCCAGATGGGAGGAAGCTTGGGGGAGAATGGATACATGTATATGTATGGCTGAGTCCCTCTGCTGTACACCTGAAACTATCCCAACAGTGTTAATCAGCTATGCCCCAATACGAAAAGTTTTTTTTTTTTTTTAAAAAAAAGACCCCCAAAATGCCTTGAATTTTCCAGTCAAAAAACCCCCCCAAAACCCACTCTCTGTTGCATGGGTCCCCTCAAGGTTTTCTCCTGATTAAAACCATCATCTTTCCCAACATAACCCTTCCTCCTCTCGTCCAACACAGGCTTTTCATTTCCCTATTTAGTTCGACTGCTTTAGGGTGAGTGAATTCATCTCCATCCTCTTCGTGATGTCTGTAAAACTCTTTTTCTTCAGTGCAACTTTATGCGGGGTGATTCAGCCTCTAACTCTGCTTCGGAGCAGCGGGGTTTTATTCTCTAATCCACATTTCCTTTCGCAGTTTCTTGGACCCCTTTTGGTTAGTGTATGGCTAGCCATCCGGTAGAGACGGAGACCACCAGCCCATTTCACACAGGCCACTGCACAGTCAGAAGACGGTAACAACTTCGAGTCTCTGGTGGCCTGGACTGGATTCAGCTCAGTGACCCAGAGGTGAAAGGCTCCGTATTCCATTACTAATCCCCCGAGCTCTTCGGCCCCCTGAAAGTGATTCTTTGGTTTTATTATTGCAAAGGCCATTTATAAAATCATGAACTGGATTTAGGAAAGCAACCATGAAATAGCAAAAGACAACGAACTGATTGAAATTCCTTCAGTGTCCTGTGGGCTGAGGTCTTTCAGACAGCGGGACTGGGGGAAAGTTCTATATCGGCACTGCGTTCTGATTTCAGTGGCGTGACCAGCTCACTTAGATGTGGCAAGGTCAGATCCACTGACCATGCCTTGAGGAACTAAATCCTGAGTAAAGAAAATGGAAAAGCAAACTATGAAATAGCCAATAATCCTTTATTTTGCACTTCCCCACCCTCATCCCTCGCCAAAAAGCACTAATGGGGTAGATTCTGTGCATGTGAAAATACTGTATAAAGTATTTAGGATGATCTCAAATTAATAGAACAAAACCACGTATCTCAACATAGATGCTTTCTTTGTAGGCATAGAAAAATGTTGGCTTCTAGAACAAGGAGGGCAATGAAACACTGCACTCGAGGGTGACACTGATCTGCAACTTAACATTCACGGCAGAAAACCTCATTTCTCTAACCACATAATATGTTTTAAAATATGATTAATTCATACACTAATATCAATTTACTTGGCATTTAAAAAAAAATCACAATTTCTATTAATATATTTGTATTAGGTTCAAAGCCCATATTCTAGCATTCAAGATATCCATTACACTGGCCCAAGTTGGGATTATTTCAAAATCAAGTAAAAGTCCATATTTATTTCAAAGTTGCTAAAATATGCTAATAAAATTAAATTTGATGTTTTACATTAAAAATAAAATATTTGGTTTATCTCTCAGACATCTATTAACATATAATAAATAGTGGGCAGTATAGTAATATAATAAAGTTTTGTGATACCCTGAAATTTGATGAGTTTTCTTTAAAAAAAAATTGCATAATATACTTCATTTCAGCCTTAAACCACAATATCAATGAACAGATTTGCAGAAATAAAACAATATAAACACAAAATGCTACATTTTTTTTTTTTTTTTTTTTACTTTCGGGGAATCTACATGTCCTTTGAAACAAAAGGAAGTCAAAGAAATTTACAGAAATAGAAGAGATAACAAAACAATTTCAAATCACAAGCCATAGATTTAAATTGCCTTGTTTTCCTTCCAACTGCTCAGGTCCTCCCCCCAGTGTTCTGCGAGGGTTCAGCTCAAGGTAGGTAACTTTGAACTTACATATGGCTCTTTTTTTTTTCCAGCCTTCTTTGCTTATGTACAGCAGTAATTACAGACATGGCTGAAACCGCAGCGCGTTTTACAGAAAGCCAGAATTAAACACGATAAAAAAATTTTAAAAATAACTACTTCATAAATATTTATTATTTACATTAGGGGAGATCTCCTGGTGTGTAGAGTTTTCATACGAGCTGATGAGATGGGTAAGCCATGAGAAGACCACCAGCAGTTTGGAGGAAAGGGCAAAGCTGGGGGACAACAGAGAGGACAGGTGAGAAAGTCAACAAAAACAAATTGTAGAAGAGCCAACAGGACATGGTAGAAACCTTTTTCTTAAAAAATATAAGGTATTTCACAAAAAGCCTGAACATTTTACATGTTAGTCCTAAAAACAAGGGGTGGGGTGGGGGAAGCTTCATATATTTTTCATCACAAAAATATTTACCGATACTCCCCCTGGAGTTTTCTTTCATGTGATTGCGATTATCTGACTACAGAGGGGAGGAGGCTGGAGATACATACAGCCGACCCATGTCACCCTCGGGCAGGGTCAGGGCGGGCCACAAGCCATCTTCTCAGCTAACACCTTAAGGAAAAGGCCCTGGAGAGACTTGAGGAAAATCGAAAGGAAAGATTATAGTCTTTTTATTAATAATACTTGTCACTGGTAATAGGAAACGGAGGCGAGGCCTCCCCCCCGCCCCGTGCATGAGGGTCTTTCTCCGGGGGCGACCACGTGGCCCTTGGCCAGGCGCCCTGCGAAGCCCCCGGGGGTGGGGGGCGCGTGTTCTGTCCTCAGTCTGGCCGGGCTCAGCGTCTGGAGCCATGCGGTGGCAGGTGGGCGGGGGCAGCCCGCTCCAGGCATCAGTGCGCCCGGTGCTTCCGCTTCTTGTGCTTTTTATCCTTCTTCCTGTTGGAGCACTTGGGGCAGAACCACTGCATCTCTTCCGGGGGCGCGGCCATGATCCCCACGCAGGGCCTACACGGGAACCAAGCAAAAGGTGCTTCAGACAAACAGGCTTCAGCGTCACACATCTCCTCCTCCTCCGTTTTTCAGGAATTTCACACCATTCAATGATCTGTTTAGGTGTATGGCCTCGATCCCTGGGTTGGGAAGATTCCCTGGAAGAGGGAAAGGCTACCCACTCCAGTGTTCTGGCCTGGAGAATTCCACGGACAGTGTAGTCCATAGGGTCACAAAGAGTCGGACACGACTGAGCGACTTTCACTTTCAAGGTGCATTTACCGGACACCCAAGTCACCAGCTCTGGCGGACAGACGCTGCTGCACTCCTGCTGGGCGTGTGGGTGATCACCTTACACGAGCCCCTTCCCCAGGCCCTGCTGGAGACATTAATTAGCTCATTCATCCTTTCAGGCAGAAATAGGCTAATTCTTCTGAGCCAGGGCTTTGTTTTTATCTCAGAGACACTGTATAGCATGTGACCAAGTGGATGCCTATCTTTTCATGTCTGATATTTTCAAGATAACACAGCGAGGCGGTCTGCATGCGTCCTGATGCTGCGCCTTCAGTTTGGGGAGGGCGCTGGGGAGCCGGGGAAGCCACCCAAGCTGCCCCTGTACTCCTGCACTTTATGGCAGTGTTTACAGGGTCCCTCAGTGTTTCTGCAGCTGCTACAGAAAATGACTGACAAGAAAGGGAAGGGAACCAACCCCTTGTATCTCCTTTCCCCTTTCTAAAGAATATGTGCGCTAAGAGACACATTGAATTTAGGCTGAAGAGCCACAGTCTAAAGACTAATTTTTGCAAACAATAAGAACGCCATTCTTTTGGCACAGGGATTCTGCTCCAGATGCTCTTCCCGGGAGACAGCTGCCCTGGGAGAAGAGCCTGCACGGGCTAGGGCCATGCGTGTGCTGAGCCTCTCCCCCCATGTCCCGCAGGGGACTCACCAGTGGTACCAGTCGTCACATTCGTCACAGCCGATCATGGGGCTCCCATCGTCAGGCTTGTTGCAGCCGGGACAGATCCAGATCTGGTTTCCCCCTC
>SJYA01001903.1:343169-378831 GCA_006410615.1 Neotragus moschatus | reverse complement strand
GGAGGGGAGGGCCAGGGAATGTGGGGGTGGAGAAGGAACGGGTCCTGAAGGTCAGGAGGGATGCTGGGCTCCTTCCTGGACCAGGCTGAAGGACAAGCCGTGAGGACAGGTGCAGCTCTGGAACCCGGAAGAGTGAATCCAAACAGGGGTGATACGGCCAGTCCCCGCAGCGACAAGGCCCTGAACCCAACCCGCGTGAGTTCTCCGTCACAGACTTGAGTGTTCATCTCACAAGGAGGCCGGGGTGGGGACAGAGAGGAAGAAACATCACACTGTGCCTCAAAGTCCCTACGGAAATATTTTAATATTGAAGTGAAAGTGTTAGTCGCTCAGTCGTGTCTGACTCTTTGCAACTCTACGACTGTAGCCCGCCAGGATCCTCTGTTCATGGGCTTCTCCAGGCAAGAACTGTGGAGTGGGCTGCCATTCCCTTCTCCAGGGGGATTTTCCCAACCCAGAGATCAAACCCAGATCAAAACTCTTCTGCATAGCAGGCAGATTTTTTACCATCTGAGCCAGCCCTATAAAATGACAGGAAGGATAGGATGCGAAGGATTTAAATTTTCTGTGTTGTTGTCAGTAATAATAAGAATGTTCTCATTAGGAGGTCTACATTCTCTTTAAACACTAGAAGTGCAAGTAGTTTGATCTTTAGGGGAATTTATAGGTAAGACAGTATCCAAAAGGTTACCATGATATAGGTAAATTACCTCTGCCTGTCACAGGTTAAAGAACATTTAAATTCTGGAAGTTCACATCAGCTTTTTCTAGATAACAAATCTTAAGTACCTTCCTATATTCACTCAATTAGTGATCCTGGGCCTTGATAACACAGCAGGGAGGAACTTTCCAACTATCATTCAAATCATATCTAAAAAGGTGGTCATAAATATTTTAAAACCTAAGTGAACTAAATAAGACCTAGACCCATTAAGGATAAGATCTTTTACAACAAATTAAATAAAACAATTTATTGAAGTCTGGACGCAAGATAAGCTAGATTTACTAGCTGACCTTTTATTCATTTAAAGAACAAAATTAGCTCTAATTGCATTAGAATGGAATCCAGTAAATTTTCCCCAGTCTTCTAATGTGGCATCCGTGTAAGGACTGCTGTAATTGTTTACAAGTAAGATGGAAATGCTTTGATTATAATCTTTCCACTTGTTTTACTGGGTAGTAAAAACATTTCCCAAAACCTGAAGCCAGTTTTTCTGACAGCATACTATTTTTTTTTCCTCTTGGATACACTGTATCTTTGGCGATAGTAGACAAACTACCATGCATCAGGGGAAGAAATCAAACTTGCGGATTTCATCTAAACTTCAGCTGGGTAAAAAGGAGAGAGTGCTCTAAGAAGGTCAAGATCCTCCCAGTCTGGAAAATATCAGAAAAGGGCTGAAGACCCGAGCAAGAAAAATGTTAACGACCTGCTTCCTCTTGGAATTATAACTGAGATATATGGGTTTGGGTCTGTTGAATTTATCAATATAAGTACAAAAAGTAGCAAGAATAATGGCTACCACCCACAATTTGTGTTCTCATTGTTCAGCGGCTAGGAAATTTCATTTGTCATGGTACCATATTTCACTAGCATTAAAAATAAGTTATTTGCCATAGATTTTAAATACAGTCATTCTTAAGTTTTTTATTCTTATTTATTAATTTTTTGGGGGGGGTCACCGTTCTTTTAGATAGCTTCTCATACAGGCAAAATACCTATGAAATGTTTCNCTCATTGTTCAGCGGCTAGGAAATTTCATTTGTCATGGTACCATATTTCACTAGCATTAAAAATAAGTTATTTGCCATAGATTTTAAATACAGTCATTCTTAAGTTTTTTATTCTTATTTATTAATTTTTTGGGGGGGGTCACCGTTCTTTTAGATAGCTTCTCATACAGGCAAAATACCTATGAAATGTTTCTGTGTCAGCGGCAAGTTAACCACAGCAAAACAAAGAAAACTATCAACACTTTTCAATCTTTTTTTTTTTAAATCAAAGCAGACAGTTTTACTGCAAGGGAAACAAATTAAAAATAGAAGAACAAAAGGCTTTCCAAGTCTGACGGGAGGATGGTCTGAAATGTTCTTGAACTTTATTTCTAAAGGATCATCTTTTTTTTTAAAAACAACAAGCTCCCTTGCTCTGCCTCTTCAGCATGCTTTCATTAAAACATGAACTTGACTGCCTTTCTCTACATAAAAGAAAAGCATATCAATCGTTTCTGCCTGCCCCTCCCCCTTATCCCAGTGGGAGTGCCCTTCTCTGCTTCTGGAACCTACCAGCCCTCTCCAACAAGGCTCCACCCCCTCCCCCTGGGGCTGGCTGGCTCCAGGATGGGAGCCAACAAGGGGTGCTGTCAAGCGGGGGGGGTTGGGGGGTGGTTCAGCCTATGAGCACAGAAAGAAACACGCTGGCCAAGAGCACCGGGACCATCTCTGCCTCCACACAGAGGCCAGACAGAGAAAAGAAAGTGAGCAGAGTCTTAATGACCCTTTTTGAACTTTGGTTAAAGTCACCTTGCCTAAAGTCCAATAAACCGCTTTAACCATGGTTTGAGCTAGTCTGATTAGGGTTTCTGTTACTTGCGCCCAGAGTCCTGACTAATAGAAAGCAGGAGAAGTGTTTCAGCTGGAGAAGGGAGGACTCTTTATGAAACACCTGCACTGAATGTGCTTCGAGGCTACATCCTTGGACTAGGGGTTGGTCTAAGAAACAGTCAAAGAAAAAAATGCCTTTTATCTGCTGTAAAAGCTGCTATGGAAGACAGCTATTTTGCCATCAAGTTCCTATGGAAATAAAACTTCAAATTTAGCATCTTGAAAAATGTCTCTCCTGAGAAACTAAGGGGTACCTTCTTTTTAAAAAAATGTATCTCACTCTACCCTTATTGCTAGGAAGTCGTGATCATATCTGATGTATAAATTTTCTTTTTTCCTCACCTTGTTCTTGGTTTCCTAGTATTTTCCCATATCTTTATGTTCTCTAAGTCACTCTTAAATTTATTTAAACTAGAAAAAAGCTACATATGAATAAACAACATTTTAAGTGTAGGAACTGTGAAGAAAAGCACCGAAGAATTGATGCTTTTGAACTGTGGTCTTGGAGAAGACTCTTGAGAGTCCCTTGGACTGCAAGGAGATCCAACCAGTCCATTCTGAAGGAGATCGGCCCTGGGATTTCTTTGGAAGGAATGATACTAAAGCTGAAACTCCAGTACTCTGGCCACCTCATGCAAAGAGTTGACTCATTGGAAAAGACTTTGATGCCGGGAGGGACTGGGGGCAGGAGGAGAAGGGGACGACAGAGGATGAGATGGCTGGATGGCATCACTGACTCAATGGACATGAGTTTGGGTGAACTCTGGGAGTTGGTGATGGACAGGGAGGCCTGGCGTTCTGCAATTCATGGGGTCACAAAGAGTCGGACACGACTGAGCAACTGAACTGAACTGAACTAAGTGTAGGAAAACATGCAGAAAGTGAAATAAAAATAATTT
Source organism: Neotragus moschatus (assembly GCA_006410615.1). Classification (NCBI taxonomy): domain Eukaryota; kingdom Metazoa; phylum Chordata; class Mammalia; order Artiodactyla; family Bovidae; genus Neotragus; species Neotragus moschatus. Next base: position 375,328 of record SJYA01001903.1, on the reverse strand, counting down.
GCTATTATTTTTCTAAAGAACTTGCCACTAAAATACCACTATACACATTTTACCTATTAAATGTCTTTCAGTTAAATCTGGTTACATAAGAACATAAAATGCTTACCTTCTTTAAAAATATTTTAAATGGTTATTTCTATAATTGTGCATAGTTATCCTCTATTTCTGGTTTTACTGTCAAATAGAGTTAATCAGAAAAGTTTGGATCACAGAAAAGGCAGCAAATATCTATACTTACTTTACATGTTTAAAGGTTGACCATTTATTTTTCAGGATTAATGAACAAAAAGTTTTAGCTTCCATTATTATGGTATATATAGATAATTCAGAAATTACAACTATTAAGCAGCCTCGGTTCAAGAGGAAGGGGACATATGTATCTTTGGCTGATTCATGTTGATGTACGGCAGAAACCAACACAATATTGTAAAGCAATTATCCTTTAATTAAAAATAAATTTTTTTTAAAAAGAAGCCTCCTCCCAGGCATAAACTAAACTCTATAAACTGCAACAAAAAACTGAATTACTTACAGGAAAAGGAAAGCATCCAGTTTTCAGCACCTCTGCTAAGAGAGCTCTGATTAATGAAAGAATTTCCTGAATTATAAGAAATCTGATAATATTCATGGCTATGGTGAAAAGTGTTAGCAGAAGGAAAACTCTACTGCCAGCAGTAAAGTGGTCAATGAAAAATATTTTGGCAAATTGTGTGCATTTTGGGAAAAGGATTAAACTTGTAACAGAGAGTATCTATTGTGTCCTCTCAGCCAAAATAAAATTTCGATTATTAATGGTAATGATAGTGTTTTCATGAAAGTGACACAGAACTTGACCAAATACAGTATCGAGTATTCCCTAGAACAATGACTGAGCGTGACTGGATGTGTGTACGCTAAGCCACTCAGTCGTGTCCGACGCCTTGCGACCCTTTGGACTGTAGCCCACCAGGCTCCTCTTCCTTGGGATTCTCAGAGTGGGCTGCCATCTCCTCCTGCAAGGGATCTTCCTGACCCAGGGGCTGAACCTGTGTCTCTTATGTCTTCCGCATTGGCTCTTTACAACTAGCGCCACTTGGGAAGCCGGCCGAACATGTGGAGGGGCCCAACTCATTCCCCGTCCCTGGTGAGCTCTGTGAGCCAGGGCAGCGGTGCCCTGAGAGGAGGACCAGCTCCAAACTTCTCCAGTACAGCAGCCCCACCAACGAGACCAAATGATACTGCTGGCACGACAGCCACTCAGCCCACGCCCTCAAAAGAGCCACAGGACAGACGGAGCAAAGGACAGACCCACCTCCCCGTGCCAGCGAGAGAGCCTAAAGAGACACGGAGAAACGTGAGGAGGGAAGACCACGTAACCCCCAACCACCACTGTTACCCTCAAATCTTCACATACGAGGGCCTTTCCTCTTAATACTCTACCGGTGCTTCAAGTTGCCTTTTTAACTGAGATGCTCCTTTGATAGAATTTTGTGCTTTATAAATATAACCACACAGTTAACGCTCCGCGTCTCTTCCGACAATCCTGTCTAAGCAGTCCCGCCCCTCAGATGCTCCCTCACTTACACCACTGTGTTCTGTTCATATCCTTCACAGAGATGACTAAATGCACGGACATCAAGAGTCAGCCCAATTTCCCTAGGCTTACTCAGAATAAACTGACTCAGTGATGACAAGACTGGGACAACAGATGACACGGCGACTGTGCTGCCACTAGGCCAGCCCATGGAGCCTCTGATCCCAAGGGACACTCACCGTCCCTTCCGGCACCAAGTCCAGGGGGACCTCAACAGCATCCATATTGACCTGACCCATCTGATGTTAGGCACTGCTCCCAGGCCAGCTAAACCTGCCTGCTCTCTCGGCATCACGGCAAAGCTTGGCCATTAGGCCAGACTCAGTTATTCATTGATTTGCTTGAATGCATCCTTTCTTCCCGTTCACACCACCCCTGCAAGCTACAGATGCTGAGTCTGTAACTTCAGGATCAGTATTTTAGTTTCCTCTTCAATATAGACTAAGGGCAACTCTGGGTCCTCATTCCTGGGATACCTGTTAAAGGAATCTGAGGTGCTTGGAGAGTCACCTTGAACTTTAACATAATCAGGAGGCAGCACTGGATCCCCACAGACCCTTTAAACCACACTCGGCAGGAGCGTTCAAACAACGGGGACAAGGGCCCTCTGTCTGGCTTCCAGGAACAATAACAAAGAAGAGAGGAAACAGTCTAACCTCAAAGCACTTTCCTGGATCACGGGTCAGAGGCATCATTTCTCTATATAAGATTTAGAAACTAAATATTGTCCTAGAGATATTCCAACAAGAGGGTATAATTTGAACCCTGTAAAGTGTTTTTTTTTTTTTTTCCCGATGGTTTCAAAAGACTCTACTCTCTGCCTGTTCTTCAGAAATAAACAACCCCTCCCCCTAGACTATTCAAACCCCCCTTTGAGTCCTAGTCTACTCATTAATTCTACTTCAAAAGAGCATCATTACAGCCTCAGGTGAATACAAACTACATGAAGGCATGTTTATATGAATCTAGTGTCTCTTTTCCATCATTACTGCCAAGGAATAAGCCATGATCCCTATAGTACAACAATAAAAGATTGCTTTTAATTTCATATAATTTTCAAGTGTCATAAAGTGTTATCCTTCTTTTAATTTCTTTCAGCCGAGCCATAAAAAACTCACAGTGGGATGGACTGGCCCATTGCTGTAGCTTGTAGACCACTGATTTAGATTAAAAAAAACCAAAACACACACAAAAAGACCCCTCTTTACTGATTATGTTGTATTTTATATAAAATCCTATTGCTTATAGCAATGGGGCCTGCATAACTCAATGAAGCTATGAGCCATGCTGCGTGGGGCCATACAAAACAGGTCATAGTGGAGAGTTCTGACAAAACGTCGTCCACTGGAGGAGGGAATGGCAAACCGCTCCAATATTCCTGCCTCAAAGGTCCCGTGGACAGCATAAAAAGGCAAAAAAATATGACACCAGAAGATGGGAACGCCTTCCCGTGGGAAGGTGTTCAACATGCTATGGGGAAGAGTGGAGGGCAATTACTAATAGCTCCAGAAAGAATGCAGAGGCTGGGCCAAAGCAGAAGCGACGCCCAGCTGTGGATGTGCCTGGTGGTGAAAGTAAAGTCTGATGCTGTAAAGAACAATATTGCAGAGGAACCTGGAATGTTAGGTCCATGAATCAAGGTAAGCTGGATATGGTCAAGCAAGAGATGGCAAGAGTGAACATCCATATCTTAGGAATCTGTGAACTAAAATGGATGAGAATGGGAGAATGTAATTCAGATGACCATTATATCTACTACTGTGGGCAAGAATCCCTTAAAAGAAATGGAGTAGCCCTCATAGTCAATCAAAGAGTAAAAAATACAGAATCTGGGTGCAATTTCAAAAGTGACAGAATGACCTTGGTTTGTTTCCAGGGCAAACCATTCAACACAGTAATCCAAGTCTGTGCCCCAACCTCTGATGCTGAAGAACCTTAAGTAGACCGGTTCTCTGAAGACCTACAAGATCTTCTAGAACTAATACCAAAAAAAAAAAAAAGATGTCCTTTTCATCACAGGGGACTGGAATGCAAAAGTAGGAGGTTAAGAGATAACTGGAATAACAGGCAAGTTTTGGACTGGAGTACAAAATGAAGAAGAGCGAAGGCTAACAATTTTGCCAAGAGAACACCCTGGTCACGGCAAACCACTTCCAACAACACAAGAGGCTACTTTACACATGGATATCATCAGATGGTCAGTCCCGAAAGCAGACTGATCACTCTGCATCAGCAGTCAGTTCAGTTCAGTCACTCAGTTGTGTCTGACTTTTTGCAACCCCATGGACTGCAGCACACCAGGCTTCCCTGTCCATCACCAACTCCTGGATTATTTTGCATCTTTGCAGCCAAAGATGGGGAAGCTCTATACAGTTAGCAAAAATAAGACCTGGGGCTGACTGTGGCTCAGATCATGAGCTCCTTATTGCAAAATTCAGGCTTAAATTGAAGAATGCAGGGAAAACGTAGGCCATTCAGGTATGACCTAAATCAAATCCCTTATGATTATATAGTGGGGGTGACAAGTAGATTCAAGAGATTAGATCTGGTAAAGAGAGTGCCAGAAGAACTATGGACGGAGGTTTGTAACACTGTACAGGAGGTAGTGATCAAAACCATCCCAAAGAAAAAGAAATGTAAGAAGGCAAAGTGATTGACTGAGGAAGCCTCACAAATATCTGAGGAAAGAAGAGAAGTGAAAAGCAAGGGAGAAAGGGAAAGAGCTAACCACTGGATACACAGTTCCAGAGAACAGCAAGGAGAGGTAAGAGGCCTTCTTCAATGAACAATGCAAAGAAAAATAGAGGAAATCAATAAAATGGAAAAGATTAGAGATCTCTTCAAGAAGCAGAAGAGATTAAGAGGTGGCAAGAATATACAGAAGAACCATACAAAAAATATATCTTAATGACCAGGATAACTAAGATTGTGTGGTCACTCACCTAGAGCCAGACATCCTGGAGTGTGAAGTCAAGTGGGCCTTAGGAAGCACTACTACAAACAAAGTTAATGGAGGTGATGGAATTCCAGATGAGCTATTTCAAATCCTAAAAGCTGAAGTTGTTAAGGTGTTGCCCTCAATATGTGAGCAAATTTGGAAAACTCAGCAGTGCTCTCGAGCCTGGAAAAGGTCAGTTTTCATTCCAATCCCAAAGAAGGGCAATGTCAAAGAATGTACAAACTACCATAGACTGCACTCATTTCACATGCTAATTTCACATTTCACAAGGTAATGCTCGAAATCCTTCAAGCTATGCCTGTGCTTCAGCAGTATGTGAACTGAGACCCTCCAGATGTACAAGCTGGGTTTAGAAAAGGCAGAAGAAAGCAAAGCAACTGACAAGGAATTAATTCCAAAAATATATAAGCAAATATATATATATATATATATAAAAGCAGCTCAAGCAGCTCAATACCAGAAAAATAAACAACCCATTCAAAAAATGGGCCAAAGAACTAAACAGACATTTCTCCAAAGAAGACATACAGATGGCTAACAAACACATGAAAAGATGCTCAACATCACTCACTATCAGAGAAATGCAAATCAAAACCACAATGAGGTATCATCTCATGCTGGTCAGAATGGCTGCTATCAAAAAGTCTACAAACAATAAATGCTGGAGAGGATGCAGAGAAAAGGGAACCCTCTTACACTGTTGGTGGGAATGCAAACTAGTACAGCCACTATGGAGAACAGTGTGGAGATTCCTTAGAAAATTGGAAATAGAACTGCCTTATGACCCAGCAATCCCACTGCTGGGCATACACACCGAGGAAACCAGAAATGAAAGACACACGTGTACCCCAATGTTCATCACAGCACTATTTGCAATAGCTAGGACATGGAAGCAACCTAGATGTCCATCAGCAGACAAATGGTTAAGAAAGCTGTGGTACATATACACAATGGAGTATTAACTCAGCCATTAAAAAGAATGCATTTGAATCAGTTCTAATGAGGTGGATGAAACTGGAGCCTATTATACACAGTGAAGTAAATCAGAAAGAAAAACACCAATACAGTATACTAAGGCATATATATGGAATTTAGAAAGATGGTAATGGTGATGCTATATGCCAGACAGCAAAAGAGACACAGAGATAAAGAACAGACTTTTGGACTCCATGCGAGAAGGCGACGGTGGGATGATTTGAGAGAATGGCATTGAAACGTGTCTATTATCATATGTGAAATAGATTGTCAGTCCAGGTTCGATGCATGAGACAGGGTGCTCAGGGCCGGTGCACTGGGATGACCCTGAGGGATGGGACGGGGAGGGAGGGGGGTTCAGGATGGGGGATACATGTACACCCATGGCTGATTCATGTCAGTGGATGGCAAAAACCACTACAATATTGTAAAGTAATTAGCCTCCAATTAAAATAAATAAATTAATTTAAAAAAGATGAAAATCCATCCCCCCCAATTTTTTATTAGGGTATAGCTGATTTACAATGTTATCAATATCAATTTCTATTTCTAATATTGATGAATGGAAACACTGAGAAATCTTGTTCACATAAATAAGCAAACAGAAATGAAAAGTGATTTGTTATAGTAAGGACACTCGATTCTTTGAATGTCTTCTCAACTAAAGGCCAAAAAGGAAAAAAAAAAAAAAAAAAAGGAAAGGCAGAGGAGCCAGAGATCAAATTGTTAACATTCTCTGGATCATGGAGAAAGCAAGGGGATTCCAGGAAAACATCTACTTTAGCTTAACTGACTACAATTCACTGACTCTGCTAAAGTCTTTGTGTGGATCACAAAAAAACTGTAGACATTCTTAAAGAAAAGAAAATACCAGAAAACCTTACCAGTCTCATGAGAAACTTGTATATGGGTCAGGAAACAATAGTTAGAGCATCTTACATGGAACAATGGACTAGTTCAAAATTGGGAAAGGAGTACATCAAGGCTATATACTGTCACCCTGCTTATTTAACTTCTATGCAGAGTACATCATATGAAATGCTAGGCTGGATGAATCACAAGCTGGAATTGAGGCTATTGGCAGAAATATCAATAACCTCAGATATGCAGATAATACCATTCTAATGGCAGAAAGCGAAGAGGAACTAAAGAGCCTCTTGATGAGGGTGAAAGAGGAAAGTGAAAAGATGGCTTGAAACTCAACATTCAAAAAACTAAGATCATGGCATCCGATCCCATCACTTCAGGGCAAACAGAAGGGGAAAAAATAGAAGCAGTGACAGATTTTCTTTTCTTGGGCTCCAAAATCACCACGGATGGTCACTGCAGTCATAAAATTAAAAGACATTTGCTCCTTGAAAGGAAAGCTGTGACAAACCTAGACAGCATATTTAAAAGCAGAAACCTCATTTTGCTGACAAAGGTCCATAGAATCAAAGGTATGGTTTTTCCCGTAGTCATACAGGATGTGAGAGCTGGACCATAAAGAAGGCTGAGTGCTGAAGAACTGAAGCTTTCGAATTGCAGTGTTGGAGAAGAGTTAAGAGTCCCTTGGACTGCAAGGAGATCAACCCTGAATATTCACTGGAAGGACTGATCCCGAAGCTGAAGCTCCAATACTTTGGCCACCTGATGTAGAGAATAGACTCTCTGGAAGACCCTGATGCTGAGAAAAATTGAAGGCAAAATGAGAAGGGGTAAGCAAAGGATGAGATGGTTGGATTGTATCATTGACTCAACGGACAAGAACTTGAGCAAACTCCAGGAGACAGTGGAGAAGAGAGGAGCCTGGCGTGCTGCAGTCCATGGGGTCACAAAGAGTCAGAGAGGACTTAGCAACCGAACAACAACATGTGACTTGGGCCTCTTTTTAAGTTTAAAATGTAATATATTTCACTTAATTTATCCCTTTGTTCATTATAAGTATATATTTCCTTGGGTCTGACTTTGGTCAAATGATTGATTATTCATATGATATGGGAGTTATTTCCCTAAATATCAGAAAGTTCATGTTACATGTTATACTTTCAAGGACAATTCGTCTAGACTGTCTGGGTACTATAATTTCCCTAATACCGGACATTCTGTTCCAGAGTCATAGGATCTATTTCTCACAACTTCCAATATCTTAGGTATATGAGTGATGTATTGAGAGGAAAAGGAATTAGTCAACCGAATAACTGAAAGATGCTTAAAGGCAGATGTGATGAATACTACTATCAATGCCTTTCTAAAAACCTTATTCTTGTAAAGGAATAAGCAAGCCAAAATTGTATGTGTAAGGAAAGGTGAAGTAATGGTGATTTAGGACAAAACTGGAATAAAATATGAATGGGTGGGAGAAAAGTATTTGTCCAGAGATAGGTAAGAGTATCCTTCCTTCAGAGAAATGAACCCAAGGACAGGATTTCTAAGGAGATGGAAGGTACATGTGCTTTGGTTGGATCCCTGTGCTAACTAGCCTTCTGCTCTCTAATGGCTGAGGGATAAGGACATGATTAAAATTTTTGTAGGGAAGATAGAAGGGCACCAGCACTGTATTTGGTTTAAAAAGAGCTCAATCTATGGTACTTTTGTTCCATTTTCTAAGTTTGTCAGTAATACTACAGCCTACTGTCTGGGTCTCTGCTGGCACAACCAGAACAAGCAGTGTGGAAATTATGTAGATAATTTAGGCAAGAAAAGCACTGACCAGATTTTCTTCTTTCAGTCTTCAGAAGAATACACACCCTCCTAGAAGGCCATGTTTGCCCCTACACCATCATTCATCAGAATGACGCTGGACTTTTTCTCAGTATTACATTTGGAATTAACAGAAGCAGTGGCTGCATAAAATATATGCTACACACAAACTCTAAGATCGAACAAATGTTGAGAATGCAAAGCAAAGTTGCTGTTGTCTCCTCTACCTACTAGACAAATAAGTTCATGGCTCCTACTTTGATCTTTATGGTTAAAACTTAAATCCAAGTTAAATGCGTTGTAAACCTATTTTCTACATAACATTTGATTACTTGTGATATAAACTAATCCATCTTTAGGCTTTATTGGTAAAAAATACAGTTGTAAATTTGTACTCTGAGCTTGTAAAATTCCCTGAAATGATGCATAGTATGATTTTTAGATGAATTATTTTCAACATGATTTGCAAAAAATAAAGATCAATGTTCATCATCTTATGAGGATCACCTAAGAGCATTGTAAGCCTTAATTCATATCACAAAAATAAATAAAAGAAACACAGCCAACAAATTTACTTTGAAGAAGGATAGGCCAATGTGATGATTCCATGAAATTAAGAAAAAAAAAACAGTAAATACCAGGTCTACATTTCCAGTTCTCTCTTAATAAAAAAAAAAAGGGTGGATAATTCAGACTTCAGTTGTCACTGATACAGTGCTTGACCAAGCTTTTGGCATTATCCTTGTTTTATATGCACACATAGAATAAAACCATGTGCCATCTGAGCAGGAAGAGAATCTTCATTCTTTGTCCTGGTGACAGAGAACACACGTTTGAGAAGGTTTAATACTACATCCACCTGGATATAATGTGGGCAGTCAGTCCATTCAATGGTTTCTTATTTTTCAGATCATCGGGGCCTCACAAACTAAGCAGAAACAATGTCCTGTATTAGTCTTTAAAAGAAGAGAAGAACTGGGGCGAGGGGGTTGGAGGTGGGGTGGGCAGAAAGGCTCCTGTATGTTGAATAAAGCAGTAAGCATTTACTCTGAGAAAGAAAGCAACAAATATTTGAGAATGAAGACTTCTCAAAATAAAGCCTGATTGTATGTGTTCATATTGGAAAGATCCATAGAGTTCTAATCCATTAGGGAAGAGGAATGAAAGTTAAGTTCAATCACTTGCCCTCTACACCGCAACTTCAGCACTTACATCTTGTCTTGGCCGGCTCCAACTCTGAGAGTCAGTCTGGGGATAACGGGACTTGGGGCTGGGACCACGGGCTCCACTTTGATCTGTTGACGACAGTACATTAGAGTCAATTACACATTTCTCAACAGAAGCACCACCTCCCTTTTCTCCTACTTTCTCATCCCCACCAACTTGATAGGCTTTTGAGTTTCAAACGTGGCTGAGGTGCTACAGGTAAAGCTAACCTGGGGCTCTTTAGTTTTCATTTCTCAAAGATTCAGGATCATGAGAAATTTCCCAAATTTTAAACACTTTATATATGGGAGCTATTTCTGTATTTGCTTAGTTTTGATTAATTTCTTGGATTTTATTGTCAGAATTTTTAAACAAGAGTTGTTGCCTCGGTCATTCAGTGGAACATTTATGTGACTGCCAGACTTAATATATAATAGGAAAAAAACTGCAGAAAAAGCTTCATTATAAGATAAAATTTAGAGGTCTTGAAAAACATTAAACTCATCTTACGTTTATCATGCCTATAAGGAAACTGACACTCCCAGTGTAATTGCAGCACTGAACTGCTTCATTTTTTGGCTGCTAGTAGAAAAGTGATCTAAAATACTATAAGAGACAAAACATACATACTTAGGAAGGATTCATGGTGAAGGCAGTGACTGCTGAGTAAGTTGAAGATACCAGCTCAAATGGTTGAGCTAATAATCAGAAAGGGAACATACAAATTAACTATGGTATTGAAAGGGCTTCTTCACAATTTCTCACTTAAAGATCCTCCGTAGTAAAATCAGTATTTTAAATGAACAAAATGAGAAAAAGCTCTGCAGTTCAAATTATCACCTACACCACAGTTTTTCAACAGGGTTTTCACTGGCATTCTTGGTGGGGTGGTTTGTTGTTGAGCAGATGTCCCAAGCACTGCCAGGCGTCAACATCCCTGGCTTGGCAGGAGGACGCTGCTAGTCACTGCAACAACTGGTCCAGATCTCTGATTTATGTATTTCAAGCTCAAGAGAAATTAAGAAAAGAAATTGTGCAGTGGTTCTAAAGGGGAAGGAGTTTATAACACAGTGCTCAATATATTGCCATTGGCCAAAAAGTTCATCATGGTTTTTTTCCCTATGATATTAAAGAAAAACCCAAAGGAACTTCTGGGTCAACCCAATAATATCTCACAGAAACAATATATTGCACATTCATAAAATCTACCATTTTTTATATGTTTTAACCTGTCCCCTTCTTGAGTTTTGTTTGCTTTCTGTAAATCCATGGTCCCATCAAGATCTATGACTTCGTTCATTCTCTTGAGCAGTGCATGACACACAGGAGGGACTCAACCAACATCTGTTGGATGTACCACTTATCCTGTAAGCATCCTCCACTCTTTGCCTCTCGGTCATTTCACCATTTGTCCAGGACCAACCTGAAATCATTCCCCAGAGCACTAACTCCTAAGAAAAAATTTTAAACTGCTCCAGCTTCTGCCATCAAAACTCCAATTCAATCTGTGCCTTTAAGACTGTCAGCCTATTTGGATTTTCTGCTAAGAGTGGAGACCAAGCCTGCTCTCCGCATTGCTATTTCCCAGTGTCTGTTGTAGGGTCTGACACCTAAGTGCCTAAGATATATTTTAAGAATTGATCGGAAGCAATGATTTCAAACATTTACAGCTTTTAAGACCCATCCCATGATTTCCTTCCCCTTCTGCTCATCAAACCCCACAGGAAAAAATGCTGAAACCACTGGGCACAACTCCTTCCATTCCCTACAAATGTCTGCACCCACAATTACACTAGAGTTCGTCTCCTCCAGTCTGTGAGAGAAACTTCCTCCTTATTTGTGGCATCTCCACCTTCTCGGTTCCATCATTTTCCTCCAGCTTTCTAATGCGCTCAACTCTCATTTAAAAAACTTACCTCCCCTTTACCCTCCAGCTGATGACCTCTCGCATGTTCTAATCTTTACTTCATCATCTCCATAAATTCACTCCTTACCCAACGTCACTCCAGTTTCCGGCCCAACTAAAGCCACTCTTTCCAGACACTCACTCTTCCCTAAGGTTCCTGTCTATTCCTCCACTGAAATCTTCATCATGCTCCTTCCCTGACCCTAACAAAGTCCTCTTCTTTGCCTGTTGGGTCCTCTCCTCTTGTCACCCAACACCAACTTCACTCACATTTATGGATTCAATCATAGAAGTTTTTAACATGTCATCTCTTCAAAATCACCCTCTCTATACCAGCACTGACTGGAAGTAACACCAGAATAATAATGCTGTCTGCTGGACATTTTCAACTAAATACTCTATAAAGATTTCACCATATCTAAATCTTATCAGTCTCCCCATAAAAACCTGCTCCTCCAAATGGTCTCACTTTTTCCCGATTCTTAATCCAGTAGTTTCCTCTAGGCTTTGGGGACCAAGGGTCACCGGGGTGGGGACAGAGAGAGACCCACGGGAAAACCTTTGAATTTATTTTCTCTGACTCTTTGAACACAGAGGTCTATATATCTAACACAAACCTGAGAACCAATGGTCTAGCCCATTTTGTAAACTACTAAGGTTTCTATATTTTTCTCACCATTCTGTGTTACCTCTGGGAAAATAAATATGTCCCAAGCAAACAAACAGTTTTAAAACACTTAATGCTTGCCAAGCACTACGTCTGGTTCTTTTTCATATGTTCTCATTCAGGTTCTTTAACAAACAGGTGGGGTAGGTGTTATGGTTTCCATCTTATAGACAGAATGATCATACATGAAGCAACCATTTTCCCTTTCTTTCTGTTTCCTTTTCCTTTTCTGTTTTAAGGTCACAAAATGGCAAAACTAGGACTGAATATAGGTTTTTTTTTTTTAACTCAGAGAATGAAAAATTATATAAAGTTCCTAAATTTCTTAAATTCTAAAATATTTTAGGGTCTCACACACTCATAAGTGATGCTAGTATGAGAAGTAATATTCCATATTCCTTCAACCCACAATACTATTACTGAAACCCCTTAAGCTTTATTAAAAAAATAAAGCTGCTTGCCCTATCTTTTAAAAAACCTTTAGTATCATTATGCTTCTCACTTTACTCGGGTCCATTCCTGTTACCACACTGCACAATAACTCCAACTTACTTGCACAGCACTTCACCAAGTGTATTCCATACACACAATCCCACGTGATCTCCATAACTCTCTAAGGTAAGTGTGGAAGGAATTTCTACTCACATGTAACTGAGGGCTCAGAAAGATTGAGTGGTTTGGCCAGACTTACAAAGTTAGTAAGCAAATGACTGAAATTCAATTCTCTGCCCCCAAATTCATCCTCTGTTTCACCCACACTATTTGCGACTCTTTGCCACATGCTTTGGGGCTTTTTTTTTCTGGCAATGCTGATATCCTACACAGAACTATTCAGCTTCTTTGTCAATGTCTTTTATGATGAGCGACACGTACTTGTGAGACGGCTAGGGCAGACTGTAAAATACAGTTTTTTCCTCCTTTGGAAAACAAACTAGCTTATATGGAAACTGAGATGAAATGTTGGCCTCGCCTCCATTCAACTGAACTTACTGGCTTTTTGAGGCTGTCTGCAATGACTTGGCAGGACAAAAAGAATCAAGGCATGGTCTTTTTACAACCTACTATTTTAAAAAGTTAAATGATACAATATGTAAAAGCAAAAGGAAACAAAAATGCAGAGCTATTTTAAGAGTCAGATTAAAAATGGTATAAATGTGCCCTGAGGACAAGGGATATTTAGTAAAACTGCTGAATTAATGAACGACTCAGAACCTGTGACCTCGGCTCAAACTTTTCCCTGTAATTAGGGTGACCACCCTATCCAGAAAGAGCTTTGACAGCGAAAGCAGGAGCTGTTATTTACATCATGTAACAGGTGTAAACTGGATTGTCCCAGGCAAGCAGGACATATGGCAACCCTGCTGAAAAACAGTTAAATACTTTCATTTCATTCTTAAAACAGATTTAAGTGAAAGATAAAATTCAAGCAAGCATAGAAAAAGACTAGTAAGGATGCTAACAATGTTGATAGAGAAAGCACACTTTCTAAATAAAAATTTCTCTCCAGACTTCTGTTCACACTGACTTTATCTGAACAGCCGCCCAGATAAAAATACAGGGACGTTTCCTACAATCATGCAGTGACTTCTCATGTGCCCATCCCATGGCAGTCAACACACTGGATGCCAATGGCTTCGATTTCTTGAACAGTAAGACTGACACCATCTTTTAATGGCACGAAGCCAGAATCCAGGGGAAAGAGGAGCTTGTAAGGGTTAAAATAAAAGAAGAGTACTTTAGAGTGATGCTGAGAATTGGGGCGCGTGGAAGAGCATTTACAGTGGATTACTAAGCTTCCCAATTCACTAAAGAAGCAAAGTCCAGTAATATAAGACTCCTTTGTAGCTAACTAAAAATACATTGTCAGTGGATTTGTCCAGTTTTATGTATAAGCAATACTTCTTTCACCTGAACTAATACTAGTAGTCATATAAGCCCCTTATTGCCATGTGCTGCATTTTTTTTGCTAATCTTCAAGGATTTAGCTTCTTTGCCACATACCTCAGGGCACCAACTGATAAAGCTCTAACTCTCCATTTTTCCAGGACACCAGCAGTGCGGCCTTGCAAAAAATGAAAATCGCTCAAGAGATTTAAAGGGGAAATTTATTTTTAAAATCCTGACTTGAAGCAAAGAGGTGGATTTTTAAAAAGCTTATCTATAAAGAATCAGTTTAAATTTAAATTCTATCTTGGAACTCTTTCATGCATTCCAGCTTTAAAGTTTATCTTCTGACAGGGACTTTCTGCAAAGGTAATGGGCAGCTTTGTCAATATAATCTGGCCAAGTTTTTACTTTCTATATTTTTAATGTTAAACTTCTTTCATTACACACACACACACCTATATATGTGTGCCACTGGCAGCAAGTTCAGCCAGCACTGGTTCAGATATCTATCTATGCTAATATATCAGAAAAACACCCCGAAACAGTATTGGTGGAGAGCTGAATTTAATAACCTATAATTTTAGATGCTCAACTATGCCAAACTGGTCACCACTCTGCTGTCTTCCTTAAGGTCTTTACATTATTCCCATTCAGAAACAGTCTAGCTAACACTGATTTACAGTTGGGGTCAGGTATATAACAAGTGGGATCCAGTGGGGACAATGAAACAGGATTCGGGCTCTCAGTAAGAGTTCAGTTCGTGCCTCCATAGCCTTGGGCATGGGCTTGAGGAAGTGTCTATAAACTCAAACTCATTTAACATGAAGTTACTAGTTTCGTCGTGGAACAGACAGTTATAAGAAACAGGAAGGGAATATTTCCCCCTTCTTACTGAGGTTAGATTTTATTTACTGAAAGCCCCTCATTTCACTAGTTCATCATGAAAGCTGATGAGAACATGATGGAAATGAGTCAACAGTATACTTACAACAGAAAAGAAAGACGCCGGGGACCTTTTGTCAGGAGGCGTGAACTGGGGAGACCACTCTTCAACCCCACTTAGTCTTGGATGTGTGCAGAAGTAAGATGACCAGAGTAAAGCAAGGCACGGCAGGCCACCCCAAGGAGCGTGGTGAGGAGAGCGACTGCCACCCAAGGCGCCCAGGCACCCAAGCTCACAGGCTGGAAAGGCCAGGGTGGGAACTCGGGCTTACCTCCACAGGCAGCAACGTTTATTAATTTTAAAGCCCTGATGACTGATTTTGATAAGTTTTTATCTTTAAAAACTGCCCCGTAACCATCAAAACTGATACAAGGACCTGATTACCTCTGTTAGGTGAAACCTGTGTGGCTTGTAACTGAGCCTCCAGCCATGATGGTCTGAGGGACCGGTCCTTCCCAAAGGCAGGGGTCGTTTTACCAGCTAACCTGACGTGCTTTACTCAAGTCACGTGGCCACTGAAACCCCTACCACGGACTTTCCAGGCCTGAGATGGTGATGAAAGCAACTGTACTCTTGATTTGCTAAGGGCTCCTCTGCCAAGTTACCACGTACCTAATGGATAAGCGGCTAACTGCTGTAAACGTTTCAGAATGGGAAGTCAAGTTTGTGTGTAAAGGACCTGGTTCTTGCTGGCTGTGACCTCAATCCTGGACAAGTCGCTCAGGCTGTTTCTCATCCATAAACATAACATCCATAAACATGAGACATGTTTATGTCTCATCCATAAATGTTGATAATAATACCCACCAGACCCATGTCACATGGGTGTCAGGGGAGAAACTAAGGCACGTGGAAGTGTTTTAAAATCTTCTAGGTACAACGGGAAAATAATGGCAATAATAAAGCAATTTCAAAATGGACAAAAAGAAGAGTTGGATTTCTGTGTCTTGTTAACCTGCTGATTGTTCAGTTATTAATTTTTCTTTCTATTTTAGAATAATAGCCAAAGGGAATAGAGAAAGAATAAAGTTAGGCAGGAAAGTGTGAGATTATCCTGGTTAGCTCATCAGCTAAACTAATTTTCCCAGTTAAGTCTGAAATGAAAATCAGTGCAAAAGTATGGATTATAGAGCTGCTGTAGATCAAATACAGTATACTTGACTGTGGGAAATATTACTGGGTACGATTTTGTAGCCAACCTCAAAGAGGGATGCTCCCAGAGAGCAGGGAGAGGATTTTTGAGGGTCTGCATGTATGGCAGCAGGAATATTTGGACAATTTTTAAGAAAGTTTAAAAGAAATTGTCTAATCAACCAGTCAACCACTGTAATCCAAAGAATGGTGGGGCGAGAGCAAAGCTATCAAGGCAGAGGTCACACCCTGTGCCACAGGGCTTGAGGTTCTTCCCGCTACAAACTGCAGGATGTATGGATACATCAGTTTCTTAGACTGTGTTCTATGGAAACCTGAGCTCCTTACATGGAAAATATTCAGCATTAGTTTCTCCCCACTAACCAGGCTGTCAGAGGAGTTAGATACTCAAGAGACGTGTCCTCATCTTATTAAAGCAGGAAACAGAAGGATAAGACATGTTACGAAAGCAGAAGACAGGCATGACCTTAATACTTGCAAAACGGCTCACTAACCAGAGAGCCACGTTAGGGAGCGAGGACCCATGGGCCTTGCTGTCCTCTTAGGAGGGCAGGGCCAGGGTTTCACCTGCTCTGAGAAAACTAGGTCCCGCTTTTTCCAGGTATCTACTATTTGGGTATAGATCAGTAGGCAGCAGACTTGATAATTACCAAAAACAACAACAACAACAACAACAACAAAAACTATTTACAATTGAAAAGATTACGGATCTTTTCAAACTAGCCAGAGATTAGTGTGGCTAACAGAGATATAATGGCCTGCGGATTGGATTCGGCTCAGGCTATGAATTTTGAACGTTTTCTGGTGTATGTGGGGGCAGGGCAGGGGAGGGGGGAGGCTGATGACAGGTTTATGGGTTTGAGAATTAAAATTAAACTTTGTAAACACATTACAGAGCAGCTTCCAGTTAAGCCGCGGGCGATTTACATCCGAGACCGCCCGAGGCTCCGCCCGCGCTTCCCACCAGGCCGGGGCTCAAGCGGGGCCCCAGAGGCAGGGTGCTTACTTTCTCGTGCTTGTGTCTCTCCTTCTCCTTCTCCCTCTTCTCTCGCTCGCGCTTCTCTTTCTCCCTCTCCTTTTCCTTCTTCTCTTTCTCCTTTTCCTTCTCTTTCTTTTTCTTCTTCTCCTTTTTGTCCTTCTTCCTCTCCTTCTCCTTGGGCTTCTCCTTCTCCTCAAAGAGCTTCTCCGGGAGCACGGGCGTCAGGGAGGGCAGCACGGCCGTGATGCGCATGGTGGCCGCGGGGCTGAACAGGGGCAGCGCCACGTCCTTGGGGGGCAGGACCAGCGGGCCCGGGGTGGCCTTCAGCTTCTCCTCGCGGCCTTTCTCTTTCACTTTCTCTTTGTCCCGCTTCTCTTTGTCCTTTTTGCCCTTTTCTCGGTCTTTTTTCTTGTCTTTGTGCTTCTCCTTTTCCTTCCTCACAATCCCATCTTTCAACCTGGCTTTTGGATCCACATCTTCGAACTCTTTTATCTTAAACTTGTAGGGATCGGCCTCTTCGTCTTTGAGAAAGTCCTTCCAGGGATACTTGGCTTCCTTGCTGGCCTCCCTGTCTTTCTCCTTCTCCTTCCCTTTCTCCTTCTCTTTGCTTTTCTCCTTGCTTTTGTCCCGGTCCCTCTCCTTATCTCGCTGCTTCTCTTTCTTCTTCATCTTCATCTTCAGCTCCTTTTTCAACTTCTTTTTGACGTCCAAGGAGGCCGGCGGTTTGGGTTTCTCCTCATACACCTTGTGCGAGGGCTCGGGGGTTGGAGGAGAGACCGAAGGGGAGGAAATGTAAGGGAAGCTGGGGGGCATGCTGGGAGGGGTCCCCATCTTGGCCTTCCGAACCACCTCATCGATGGATGCGTCCATTGTCCACGAATTGTCCGAACTTGAAGTTCCGCCTGACAGAGGCAGAGGGGTGGACCCGGACTTGGGGAAATTATTGGAGGAGGTGGAGGCTTTGGGGGTAGCAGATTCTGAACCTGAAATTCTCTTAGGGCTGGTAAAAATGTCTCCTTCTGATTCGGACCCAGAAGAGAACTCGAAAGGATCAGGCTCGCGCTCTGCACACGCCCGTGCAATCACAGCATCGATGGAGTCGTCAATGGTCTTGTCGGTGACGACAGCCTTTCTGAGCTGACTGTCACTGTTCAGTCTCCCAGCATCAGGCAGCGTCTGTACCTGTCTCACCTGAAGAGTCTCTTTACTGATTCTCTCACTTATTGCGGCTGAAGGAGTCCTGTTGGGTGTGTCAGGTCTGACAGGTACTTGGGGAATGTGAGTCATGACCTTGGGGCTCTTGGGGCTCTTGGGGCTCTTGGAACGTCCAGGAGATTTCTTTTCTTTGGATACGGTTTTTGGAGACCGAATAGGACTTCCGACCATGGCTGGTGACGGAATCATTTTGGGTGATTTCGTCTTCTGTCCTGGAGAACTGGTTTTAGTCTTTGTTTTGGGTGTAAATGACTTTGCTTCCAATGGTTTTGCGGTTGGCATCTGTGATTTTGCCACTGGAGCTAACATTGGCGGCTCCGGTGACGGAGGAGCTGGGTCCGTGCTGTCCTGGGTGTGGACGGGGGACAGCATGGGAGGGATCTTCTGGGGGTTCAGCGAGCTGAGCGGCTCTCGAGCCTCCAGTAACACCACGTCCAGGGCGTCCCCCTTGGTGCTCAGCAGGCGTGGCCGCTTCATCGCAGGCATTTCTTCAGCTTCCGGACTGTCCAGAGGTCTCTTACCCAAGAAGTTCTCATCATTAATAATCTCCTCCTCCTCCAGCTCGTCGTCTTCTTCCAGGGGAACCTGCATGGCTTCTGCTGACGTACCTCCATCTGTGGGCACCTGTTCTTCTTCTTCTTCTGAGGAAGGAAGAAGAAAGAAGTGCTATTAGAATATATATATTAAAAAAATACCCTAAGGGGAAAAAGAAAAACAATGCTTCAAACATGATTTTTAGGAAAGAAAGGAAATTATCGACAGTTGTTAGAGAGTAAAGCGGTTAAGTTTTCTAGGACCTTCCAAACACGCATGCCGTCTTTGTTTGAGGAATGGCAACCAGCGACAGGAGACACACGAACTGTTTTCCTTTTGAGCAATGTGGCCCTAAATGCAGAATCTGAAGTCTGCTAAAGATTTCTTGTTTGCCCTCTGTTTCCTTAATTCTTTTCCTAACTTGACTAAATACTGCCTTTCTCTTTTTCTCTTCCTCTTCTGTACACGCGCACACACACACACCCTTCTAAAAACCAAGAGATAGGTTAGCATGTAAACTACTAACCTCCGAAATGACAGAAAAGAATACTTTTTAATAGTTCATATGCTACTTCTTCCTCCCGTCTGCTGACTTGAGGACAGCCACTTTGAGAAGTTGTGTGGCGACATGGAAGACACTTGGCTCGGCCTTAGAGATGCGGTGTTTCCACAGGCGTTCAGGCATCGCAGAGCAATTGGCCCGAGGCAGTCTCTCAACCTCTTGGAGGCTATTTTCTGACCTCTCAAAAGGGGCTAATATTACCTGCCCTGCCAACCTGACCAAGTTGTTGTGGGGTCAGAGTCTTTCCTTCTGCACACATTAACTAAGCATCTACCATGCACGATGATCAAGGCTGAAAGGGCTGCTGGAGGAAGTCAAGAATAAACCACAACCTAAAGGACGTTACAGTTCACCAGGAGACGCTGTGTAGGTGCACCGCATGTAGAAAGTGATCAGGACCATAAGACAAAGCCCCACAGCAGCTCAAATGAGAAACAGACTACCTCTGTGTCAAAGACCTGGGAAAGACCTGACAAATGAGGTAGCGTGTTGGGTATTTGGAGACCAGGAATGGAGAAGTACAGGATGAAGGAACAGATGACACAGAGATGGAGGGGGCCACAAGGAAATTGTATAAGAAACTCAGTAAGCATTAGGAAAATTTATGATGGCTGCTTACATTTAAGTGAAAAAAATTTTTTAACATAATGCTTGATTCAAAGTGGGTCTCTACAAGCTAGAGAGAATCATTCCAGTTCTGTTATTTTGTTTTTAATGTTTAATTTTCATTTTTTTATTATAAGTCCCTAATAACTTGTATGCATCTAGAAGCTTTATGTGGTTTAGAGGAATATAAATGAATTATAAAAATACTTAAAAACACAAATGCTTCTTTTTATTAATTTAATTTACAAACATTTTAGGCTTACAGATTTTATAAGAAAGCATCAATGGTGGCATCAAAATTAATCAAAATGGAAGAGAGCATTTTGCTGGAAGAGAAAGACTTAAGCTTTAATAAGAAGAGGAGAAGTGTGAAAATATTTATAACAGTTTTCTGAATTAGAAACAGATACATAACAGAGTGTGACTGCACGCAAGGCGTAAAGCATAACGATGAACGAATACCTGTAAAACCACCAGCCCTGGCAGCGCCATCAAGGCTCGCCTTGGTTACTTTCTGATGCACGCTCTCCCCTCTCCACGCCACCCCATTCCAGGTAACGCCTCTTCTTCTTACTGTCCTTCCCTTGTTTCCCGTACAGCTTTACCACATTTGTATGCAGTGACTTGTTTCTGAACTTTATATAAGTGGTATCAGACTATAATATCTTTCAGCTTTTTTTTCCCCCCTAACATTATGTTTCTGGGCATCTCCTATGTCCATGCAGGTAGCTGTAGTCAGTTCATTTTCACTGTTGTAAAAATGTACCATGCTTATTTATCCATTCTCCTGGTATTGAAAGTTTTCCACTTGAGCAAATATATTTTTATTTTTAAAATATTACAAATTGCAAACAAATGAATATAACTGATCTAGCTTATGTTTGTTCAAACACAGACTTAATTGATGATTCTGCATTATAAGTGTCTGGTTTTCTGTTACATAAGTTACTTTAATTCTGTGGGCTAAGAGTTTGGAATAAGATAAATATGTAATAGCTACTGAATGGTTTATTCTCTACTGTCACCCAAACCCCCTCCTGTAGGTTAATTTCAGCTTGATTACAGGTGAATGGCAATGAAGCACTCATTGTGTGTATGTGTACAATGAGCACAATTCACAAAAAATCTTGAAAATATCCTAAGAGTGGTTTTTAGCTTTTCCTATATTTATACATGAAAACAGCTTTATTATAAAATAACATATAATTCGGTTAACAGAAGTTTAATATTACAAGATACCTGATCTTTTGACATGTTACTATACAAAGGTATAAAAAATAGTATAAAAGATTTTAGTCACAAATCTTTCTAATTTAACACAAATATAGATACAAGAACAGAAGCTGTGCTCCAAAGTCAAACAGGTGATGTTACTTGATATAAGAAGAATTTTAAAGATTTTTTTTATTTCCAGAGAACTAAGAACTCACTTTCTACTGTTTAAAAATGTTTAAACTAGAGGGAAAGACTCTTCCATATCCATGTGACAAAAAAAAATACTGGGGGGGAAAAAACAGTTCAAGGAAAACTACTGTGACATTTAAAATAAGTTTTTTTTGACTTCTCAGTGCTTCAGGTCCTTGATCCAGAAGATGGGGACACCCCAGTATTGCTTATCTTGTGAGGACAGTGAAAAGTAATTGCTAATTAGAGTTGGGTAAGTAATCAAACCACTAAATAATAACAATGAACAATAATAGAGCTATACGTTTTAAAATTGACTTTACAATCCTTTTTTGAGAAGATTAAAAAAAAAAACAACTCTCCTCACTATAATCTCTCTAAGACCACATAACAGGGCAAGTCCGGAGTTAGCATCTACAGGTCAAGTGGACAATCACTGCAGTCATCTGCCCTAATAACTCTATCCTACAGTGAGAGCGGTCTGGAGCTGTTGGGGAGACTCTGGAAGGATAACAGAAATTTTACTCAAGTTGGCTCGTTCTGCGGAAGTATTTACGGTCATGCTGCCAAAGGTCGGGTTAGGAATTATTTATAAAACTGGTGTTTCCCTTCCTGCTTATGCTAAGATTTGGCTAAAGGTAACAATGATGACTTTTGATCTGATTATTCTTTGTGAAAGGGTTTACTCAAAATGCTGATATGTGTTATAATTGACTACTAGCACTGTCATTCATCAATTACACCATAAATTATGATGTAAGTCCTGCACTTCTAAGAGGAAAAAAAGGCCATTAAAAAAAAAGACACATGAAGAACAACACAGAAACCAGGGTAGGAACCTGTATTTTTTTCTTTAGTGTTAAATTACTGGGAGAGATTCATGTCTACTACCTTACTCTTCATATAAATTCACTGAAATGTGTGAACACTATAATCCAATCTAAGTAAAAATCTGACATATTAAGAAGTGACTTCTCATTCTGTCAAACGTTGTCCATATAGAATAATACTTTTTCATTTGTCAAAATGGGAACAATAGGCAATATATGAATGATTCGGCACAAATTTATCTGCACAATCAGAAATATCATTTAAAATATATTTAATTGGTAGCAGAATATTACAACATGCAGAAAAAGGCAGAGTTAATCTCTCTTTAAACAATCAATGATCTCAAGTCAACATTTGATTGTGAAAATTTTTCAACTTGAAATAATTCCAAACTGATAGAAAAGTTCTAAGTGCTACAAATTACTCACAAATAGCTTATAACCATATTTACCAAATCAATACTTTGCTAATGCAGAACAATTATCAGATTCTTTTAATGATATGCAAGAAAACAAATGGACCTTATTGATGTCCATTGTTTTAAAAATTCCACAGATATTAAGAGGAGTCGGGGAAACACTACAAACGCCACTCAAACTCCCTTCAATGACGACACAAATAAATAACCCATACTTCCTACATTTCCCAGGGGACTGACGAGTAGAACATGCCTCTCCACCAAACTCCTCTGCAGCCTCCTTTCTGCTCTAACACGTGCAAGGGTATCTGCTCCCCAGCTGGCTCAGTGGTAAAGAACCCACCTGCCAATGCAGGAGACCAGGGTTCAATCCCTGGTTTGGGAAGATGCTCCGGAGTAGGGCATGGTTATCCACTTCAGTATGCTTGCCTGAGAAATTCCATGGACAGAGGAGGCTGCCAGGCTACAGTCCACAGAATCACAAGAGCCTGACCCAACTGAATGACTAACACACTTCTAAGTTATTAAAAACATTGATTCAGAATATTTTTTTTTAAAGAAAAATCTTTTAAACCAGAATAATATATGCCTTTAAAGAAATACTATAATCTTAAAAGCTGATGGATATTAGGAAATTGTTTGCATGGGCATGAAAGGTTTCTATTTCATTACCTATACAGATCTATACAGATGCATGATCTCAAGCAGAAAATATACTTGTGCTTCTGAACTTTATAAGGACATTAAAATGCTACCTGTACATCTCACCAAAAACTATAAATGTATTTAAAACTAGATTTCTTGTAATTTTTCAGAAATGTACATGCAGAAATTAATTTCTAGCAACAATGACACAAACTTTCCCACTGTCTAATTAGATTATGCATACTGTTTTCATAATAGATATGAAAAGATTTAAAATGGACGCTTTTCAGAAAACATCTTTCTATATGTTTATTACAACCAGTTGGAGTGACTCGAAACCACTTACTTCATTCATCCACTCCCTACTCATCACTCATTCATTCGTTCACCTTGCAAGTGCCTTGTAAACACCAGCAGAGCAAGCACCATGTTAGGTCCTAGGAACACGCAGCCAAATGAGACATGACCTCCCGTGCTGAAGAAGCCACCACATTGTGTGGCCATCGATTCAAGAGCCGTGGCAGGCACCGGCATACCGTACACAAGCTGTCACATCCAGGGACGTGGGAACAGTAACCAGAGAGAAAGCTCTACGGAAACTGCCTCTGGGGCCTGTTTCCAGAGCCACAACTTGACCTAGTACAGCCCACTGACTTTCTCAGACCTGAGTCTCCCCATCTGCAAAATATAAGATTGACATCTGACTCCTGCTTTGAAGAACTTAAGATTTCTAATATTAGGGCCATCTCCACGTGCAGGCGGTTGCTCTACAGGGCAGGACAGAGCCCTTCCTGCCCCGAAATATCTCTCTGATCACATGTCTCAGAGCTTGGCCTTCTGACCACTTGATTCACGTCTTGGATAAGAGCTGTATTTTTTAAAATGCTGCTGCCAGAATATTTTTAAGACTGTAAACCTGACAAATGATTGAGTCTACCCTACTTTTTGACGTAAGGAGACTGAGTAAGTGAAACTTCAATGAAGCAATTTGATGGAATGCTGAGGATAGAGAGAGTCTGGTACCCCGGGTGCTCTGAGGAGGGCCAGGCTCTAGAGGGATGCTATGGGGCAAGGACAAAGATCTTGGGCAGCTGGAGAACGACAGGCAGACACGGGACACCTTGGAAATGCAGGAAGAGCAGCAGCATTAAAACCACTCAGTCCAGCCAACATTTTCTCTCTTAGTTTCAAACGGGGCCAAAAAAATTTTTTGCATCCCGTCTGTCTCTTCATAAGATATTTTAAAAATTGTCCTGTCTGTAATGTGACTTAAATTAGACCCTTTAAAACACAGCTCAACATGTATGAGTAGATAGGTATTTTCAAAACCAAGCTATTTACCTGAAAAAGAAATGAAATCACTAGCAAAGACAAGACAATTAGGCCATGACAATTCATACAGTACAACCAATCAATAACACAATAAATTAATAGCAGAGTGAAGCTGATGCATTACAAATACCTATATATACACTGACCTGCAGAAAAGCACTTTTTTCACTAACATTTGGCACAATAAAAAACTAAAACGCTATATAAGCAGGCCAACCTGAAATGACACCTGGTATTATAAATGGCCTAATCTATATGTTAATAGTGTTGTATCACATAACTGCAGCGAGGCCAAGATAACAGTATGACTTTGGGGTTTCTATGGCTACACCCTGGGCAAGCGCGCCTAAGAGGGCTGGCTGCTGACACCACACGGGCGCTCTGAGTGCTTCTTCTGGGTTATTTATGATATGATTTATGATAACGACAACATCTCCTATTTTCTCTCCTCCTCAGATACAATAAATTGCTATCGTTAATCACCCTTCTTGGTGCAACTATGATTACGACAGCATAATAGGGCCTAGCTATGGCAATATTGTGGATTTTTTTTTTTTGAAAGAAATAAATACAAGGAGATCTCTTCAGACAACGTCAATATCTCTAATATTTTAATCATCTGCCTTTAAGTCTTTCAGAATAAATTCTATTACAACTAAGATGCCATATCCCAAGATGTAAGCCTTTCATGCAGATCAAATCCAAGATCGAGCCCCACACATTCACAAGTCACTCCCACCAGGGCATTCTTATACTCACGACAGTAAGACTATGCACAGGGTGTGGAATCCTTTCCGAGACAGATGACAGCAGTTGTTGCTCTCCTGTAGCAATGAGGCTAACCTTACTGCTGATTCTCCATCCCCAGAGCTAGTCAAACAAGGCAAATCAGCCAGTGGTCTATCAGAAGGGAAAAGACAGAGAACAGAATCTCTGCCATCATGCAGACGTGTGTGACTTGCCTTTGCCCACCACTGCTGGTGTGGTTGCTTAGTCTTTCTGAATTTCTTTTCCTTTCTTGCCCACTCCAAGCAACAGTTAGCACTGCTTCTTTGGCTTCTGAGTATCAGAGAGACCCCTTCCTCCCTGTCCCAATGCCCTTTCTATGGGTGACTCTAGGTCTCGCCAGGATGTGGAGCCTACTTGATCTGGATGGCTGCATGACTTGCTCTGGCTGATGAATCAGTCTTGGCAACAGTGACGCGAGTGGAGGACTGAAAACCACTTGCAGACTGGGGCTTGCCCTCCTGCTGCTCCTGGGAGACTTGCAAACCCCTAGTGTGAATGAGCCTGGGTTAGACTCTGGGAGTTGAGAAACATGTCGCTCAGAGCCCTGGTCACAGCTGTCAGACATACAAGGGAGGCCATCGATTACCAGCTGATGGCAAAAGTATATCCATGCCCAGCAGAAGAACCGCACTGCTGAGCCAACCCCAAATGCCAACTTGCAGGATTATGAGTGAGTAAACAGTTGTAATTTTAAGCCACTAATCTCTGAGGTAGCTTGCCACTTAGCAACACGTTAACTATGTGTTCACACGAACAGTAATTTGTGTGATCTGTGGTGGTTATGTTCTACAAAGAGGCTGCAAATACTAAATCAGTGAAAACTAAACCACTCTTCCCAGAGGAAATACATGGCTAGGTTCCTCAGAAGCTCTGGTCACATTTCTGACAGCAGATCAATATATAATCTTGTTTCACGTGTGTTTCTGTCTAAAGGCATCTCATTTAATATATATGTGGATTCACTCACAGGGAGCTCACTGCCAACGGCTCTGTAACCACAACTGCATGGAGCTGCTCCGTTCTCACCATATAGCGCAGCACAGCCCTCTTGCATTTGGGAACGCCAGCCAGCATCCTGCCTGGGGGCCACTTTAGAGAGCAGAGTCACCGACAACAAGCCAAAAATGAAAGAAGCATGGCAACAAATACACTGAGAAAGCAGGCCTGTCGATAGTCTGAAACAAGAAGGCAGGGTGTCACCATGTTGGACTCAGTTAGAAACATGCACTACCCAGTGTCCTGCCAGCCACGCACCTGCCCACGAACGACCAGAAAACAGTGGTGGTGGAGGTGAGAGCGGGAGGGCAGGAGGGTGAGGAGAATGTCACAGACAAAGACCATTTCCTTCCTTCCTTCCTTCCTTCCTTCCTTCACCCAGCAAATGCTTACTGTGATCAATATACAGCAGGCCACACGAACCCAAGTAAGCAAAAGACAAGGTTTCCCTTCCCGGAGATTTTACATGTTGGTAGAGTGGATAGGCAACTGATACGTACAAACAGTATTTCATAGTGATTAAGTGCTCAGAAGTTCATAGGACAGGGTCACATGTCTAGGGAGGGCAAGGGCTATTTTAGACAGAACTGAAGACGTGACATATTGGCTGAGATCAGATTGCTGAGAAAATAACAGTTTTTTAGCCCACTCAGGGGGAAAAATGCTAAAGGACTAGTCAGATTTAACACAACCACACTCAATAGAAAATCAATTATTATATGAAATTACACACATGTAAAAAGTCACTGAGCTTGCATATCAGCACTGCTTTCCCAGTTTACACAGTGAAGCAAACAGACATGTCCCAGAGGCCAACATACTTAATGAAAGTGGATGAAGAAAGGACACTTATCCTTGGGATGATACCTCATTCTGTTCTGCACAGTTTGCTACCATAAAAATAAAGTAAAAAATAACAACTACATTTAAGTAGTTGATGATTGATGCTACGCTTTTACATTGCACAGGCTTCAAGGTAGGGAGTATACATGCTTTTAACCAAATCTTTATTCTAATGCAGGGTTGTCCCTGTGCTCTAAATGACCTTGACAAAATTCTGGAAGAAATATCCCAAGACCTGGGGCTCTGAAGCTATTTTAGAATTAGCTCTGAATAATTGTCCCACAATATGAGTTTCTTGATTAATTGCTTCAGATAAGGTCTCCTTTTCGTCGCTGGCCTCCAGTGGCTCCCTCTAGTTCCCATAATCACTTTTGTCTCATTCTTCTGAACCCTGGAAGGCCAAGAGAAAAATCAGAGATACACCAATTCCATTACTTGAGGATTAGCTAAGAGATAACCCTTTGTATTCCATTACTGACCATTATTTGAGTAATTATTCAGTAACTACCATGCGTCTAAAAGATGCACTAATTGTTTTCTGAGGCTCACTGCTGCTCTGCACCAGACAAACTGTGAATGTCATGTTCTTTAACCCCACAAATTTACATTTGGGTCACAGAAGAAAAATGGCTAGTAACTTGGACTGGATTTCCTTTTTCTTGGATTTCTTTTGCTACCTAAAAAAGAAAAACTGAAACAACAGTTAGTCTGCTGAAGGTCTTACTGACTAAATAGAAAATTAGGACTCTATTTTTGACCAGATTTCTGTCTTGCAAGAGTCAGATTTCTGCATAATTTAGACAGAAAATTGGCAGGGGATGGCTGTTCCATCTAATTTCAGCAAAATTAGTATTCACCCACCTGAATTTCTGGCAGTAGTCCAGTATATTTATCCAAAGCAATAAGTAGACAGAAAATAAAAAGAAAATTAACAATCATGCCTAAATAAGTTAGTTTCTCTCTTTACCTCTGTTTTCTCTCACACACACCAACATAAAAAAAAAAAGTGGATAACTTTAAAAGCATATTTCACTAATGGATTCACAGTCTTGTGTTCTCCTCTCAGTATCAAATGCAGACAGAACAAGAAAATCCACCCAATTTTTAAGGTACAAAGAACCCGAGGATGGTCAACAGACTCAAACATTGTCTACAAAGGGGTAATGTGTCTTTTTTCATTGCTTATCCTCCAAATAAAGCACATAAGTTACGTCAGCTCTTGATTACCCTTATTAACAGATGGGAATGATAGAGACAGTGATTCCAAATTCACTACAAACTGCTGGGGAATGCACCCTGAAGAAAGCGGAAAACCTAAAGAGCTCATGTTTGCTTACCTTTCATTTCTTCGAGAACTCTAGTAGGCACCAGGAAAACAAACAAACAAAAAACCCAAGAGGCACAAATCATGCTTCTAATTTACCAAGCACCTACCACCTGCAAGCTCTGAGCTCAGAGAAAACTGGAAAGTGTCTGAGTGTGGCAGCCACGTGGAAAAGGTCAGCAGAAGGAGAGCTTCCATTCACCAGTCTGCTGTGCACCTACTCTACACTGGGCACCAGGTGCTAAGGACTGAAGTAAAAGACCTTCCAAATGCTCACCTATGGGAAAGTTACAAGTTGAGAAACACATGTATCATTTAAAATAAGACAGTTTGCAACAATAAAAAATAAGCAGCGGGCCAAGGCTCTCGGAAACAAACAGTAAGAGCAGCACCGCCCAACAGAAAGTAACTGTGAGCGGATCAGCGGGAGGAGGTCTGCTTTGGGCAGTGGCCACCAAGGCTGCAGCCGGTGAGCCCGTGCAGAGAAGACCTGCCTGCCAGCCCCACCTCTCCCATCTCCTACTCTCTCCATCTCTCTGAGGCCATCAGAGAGCTACTTGCAAGCCTGTATTTGTCAGATTGCGATCCAGAAGAAGAACCAGGAGGCGAGCCTGACATTTGGTTTTTGGCTCCAGGAGCCTAGAAAAGCCACAGTCCAGAGCCTGGGCACTGTACTTAGCAGGCTCATGGGGCAAAAAGAACAAAATCTAACTGACAGGTGGTCTCAGCAGAACCCCAAGAGCCACTGTGTTGAGAACAGGCTTGGTGAGGACGGGGGGCATCAGTGGCACAGAGAAAAGCTGGGTGGCAATCATGGTGGCCCAGGGGTGGGGGAATGACTGGGGCCTGAGTCAGGTGATGGAGACCATGACAAGCGGTCACAGTCCTGTTGAGAGAAGAAGATTCTAGAAGTGTCTTTTGAGGGGGGCAGCAAATGGAAGGGGGTGCATAATGTTTCTAAATATTTTCAGTTAGCTGCCAGGATTTGAGAATCCAGAAATGCCAAGAAAATAAAAACCTAAAGATCTCGATGTTCTGCCTTTCCAAAAACATCAGATTTAGAGCCCTACAGCCTCATCCCCATGAGGCTATAACCCACTATAACCTCATCCCCATGGGGCCACTTCACAGTCACCATATCCCCAGCTCCTCTCGGGATCTCCTACTGGGAAGCCTGGAACAGACTGGCCCCCAAGATAGTTTCTGCTGGCATAACCCAGGACTCTGTTATAATCCTTGAAGTTTTCTCTAGAACCTGGTTTAACTAAAGAAAGACAAAGCTTAGGGTTTATAGGCACACCAACATGAATATCCTGTTCACATCAACACGGTCCTGTTATCTATGTGAAGCAACATCATACAAACATGTAAATACACAAAAAATGTTTCTGGCTGAAAAATAAGTGCTATAATTTTAGGCTGAAAAAAATCCCTGAACTCCCAGAGATGAGTCTTATAAATATGCCAATGAAATCCAATTAAAGCAAATGGATTAAAAATATATTTGATAATAAGATGTTTACCTTAAAGTATCTCTTCAGATAGGTAATATTTGTCGACTCACTGTACATGGGAAACCCTACAGGGAACTATAAAAGGCAATGCATGTATCACCATGGAAGTCTGAGGCTGACTCCTTCTCTCTGACTCGCAAAGGGATTTCTTCCAAAACAGAATTATGAATTATAAGAACGTAACTAATAGCACACTACAGAACTTAATAAAAATGTCAACCTGCCACCTTTTGAAATATAACTGGAGGAGTCATACAACACAACCCCATTTGTGAAGAAACTGACCTCAGAACAAATATTCGCGACTCCTTGAAGCTATACTCAATGTGACACTTTTGGGGGAAGTGACAAGATGTTACTGAAATGGATCTATTAAAAACCAAAAAGTGTTCTAAAGTTAAATGTTATTTAAGAAAGCAGGAACACAGTGCCATGTTCCTCATATACTGTTGTCTTTCTTCTTCACTGCTTACAAATATGTTCACAATCCTTCTCAATCACGAAATACTCAAGATCTCAAAAACTCAGTTAAGAGGCATTTTCCAGCCCCAAGAAATTCAGTCTAGCAGGGAAGACACACAAGAAAATGAGAGCTCAGGGAAGCTAGGGAGCCATCGGAGTACAGAAGAGGGTGCTCAGTCCTTTGTTAAATTGCTCCAAAAAAGGAGTTTTTCCCTGATTATTCCAGTTCACCACTTATTTACTCTTCAACTCTTTCCTAAGCACCCCAACCACTTGCCTGAAATGCCCTTCGCTGGTTCCTTGTAACTTCCTCACCTCTCACTACAAAGACTCCTCTTCCTGCCCGCCCTCTAGATGAGTAAAGGCTGATCACTTTCTTTTTTCTGAAATTCTCTTTTGTTATATTCAGTTCAACTTCAGTTTAACAAATACTAGTTTATATCTGGCAGCCTCTTTGAGAAGGTGGGGACTATCTAGTAATCTCTGTATCTTGTACATCGAACTGCCCGTGAAGGTTTGTTAACAAAGGAAATAAGTAGCCATTGTCAGTACTTGTTGCCTGAGGGTCTAGCATCAGTTGGCAAAATTAAACTGCAGGATGTACAATGCGGTCATCATCTAAGATTTGAAAACCTGGGCTCTTAATCTTCCATTTTGAAGACTTCAAGTTATAATTACCATCTTATGTTTTAGAACCACCATGATAATCCATGTTCTGTTTATTTATAAAGTCTTCTTGTAATTAGAAATGCGGAATAACTGAGGGTGTGCTCTGATGGTCTATGAGAACTTAGCTTGGGAGCTGAAATTCCCTGGACCCAAGTCCACAGTGAATCACAGTTTCAAGTATCCACGGAAGGTCTCTCCCAGGGTGAGAAAGGGGACTCTGTCGTAAATGAACTTTACAGTCAACAGAAACATAAACAGCATAGTGATTAAGAACAGAATTCTTGGGTCCGAGGCCCAAGTCTGCCACGGATTAGCAGCAGCACCTGACTTCTTGATGCTCTGGTACATCATCAGTAAAGTGGGAATGATAATAAAGTCAACTACGAGTTACTGAGGGAAGCAAAATAAATGAGACAAGCATGATACATGATAAATGCTCAATACATTTTAACTTACATGAGTTACTAGGTGAATTAATCAAGCATAACACCTAAATTAAAACAAAAAAGAAAGAAAACCAAAAACAACCAGAAGAGCCAGGCGATGCTACTGTTAATATGAGCTGGTGATGGACACATCAGGTTCTCCATGTTATTAGGTTTGTTTGCAGGATTTCTAAAGATAAAGACCTCTTTCCGCGGTAGAGATATTAACATATGACATGTGCTACAAAAATACAACTCCCATATTTTCCCATGTTAATTGTACAGTATTAAGAAAATGGATATCAGCATTATGTACATTTATAGTATTACTAACTATAAAATTAATTATTCAAAATTAGTTTTCTAGACGAACTTTGTTTCTTAGGGAATACGTGACCTTCACAACCCAGTCATTGATGGTCAAGAATCAGTTACACATAATTCAAGTAGGTATATCTTTGTCCATTTTTTTCCTTTTCTACCTACCGACTCCTACCTAAAAATCTTGTCTATGTAACTGTTAGCCTTCTAGGATTTCTCTTAAGCTATACCCTTTATATTTACAGGGAAATTTAATTTCTTACTTGGGTTTATCATGTTGGGTGATATTTTTACAGTGGGTTTATTTCTCCCTTTTCTTGTCTTTTTTTTTTTTTTTTTT
>SJYA01001903.1:206299-343017 GCA_006410615.1 Neotragus moschatus | reverse complement strand
TTTTCTTTTTTTTTTTTTTTTTTTTTTTGCATCCTATTGTTTTAGACCACTATGAAATTAAGCCCAAGTTTTAAATGAATATAAACAGTATTCTATACTCTTACTTATTGGTAATATATTGTTTAAATAATATAGGCTTATTATTTCAGAAAAGTAGAAAACACAGATAAGCAATGTGGAACATCAAAACAAGACAAAGCAAAACAAATGCCACACATAATCCTAAATCCCAGAGGAACCACTTCCTTATGCTCGTCTTAATTCACACGGTCATCCTTAACTGGAAAGGACTGAATTGATAACAATAACAGAGACTGTGGAAGAACGTGATCAAAAAGAGAGAAGAAATTTACATCTCTCAATTAATGAAAATGAAGAGATTCTGGTAGTTCTAGTTACAGGAAGACCTGTCTCAATAGAAAACATGTTCCAATCAATAAGAGATTGTGGAAGAACGCGGTCAAAAACAGAGAAAAAAAAATTTACATCTCTCAATTAATGAAAATGAAGACATTTCTGTAGTTCTAGTTACAGGAAGATCTGCTGCTGCTGCTAAGTTGCTTCAGTCGTGTCCGACTCTGTGTGACCCCATAGACAGCAGCCCACCAGGCTCCCCGTCCCTTGGATTCTATCTTGGTATAAAACATTTTCTAATGTTTAGAAATTTAATTCCTTCTAAGTGGAATAAAATGCAGAAAGAGAAAAATCTGAAGGGCAAAACAAAAACAAAAACCCAAAAGCCTCCCTTAACTATGCATTGCAGAACAAATGTAGTTTTATTACACTCAATTCAAGCTTATGAGAATTTTGCTATGGTTACTAAAGACTGCTTATGATAACTAAACATTGCAAACAGTGCAAACAAATGGGAAACTCTAAAAAACAATTCTCCTTTGAAGATGAAAATTTTATCATAAGCACAGGCCTTCAACTACATGGTGTAACCTATTTTATAATATGCCTACTTCTGACTTTCTAGGTTTTCCAGACAATGCTATGAACCTGAAAACAAAAGCTACTAAATAATAACTACCTGCCAAAAATATCATTTGCATTTCCTGATAAGACAAAGGGAGCCAGTCTTAGGCTATTACCCAGATAACTGTGGGTAGACAGGTCTACAAAAGCCATTAGAATATTAGTTTGTATCTGTTCTAAGTTGCAGTTATTAACACAAAGGCAGTCCCACAAGCTCTGCTTGCCCACATAGGAATTACACCAATTATTATTCATAATGACACCCTTGAGTCAGCAGGTGAAGTATGTTCGGATGGGGTATCTAGTATTAAGAAATTAATACAATGCATAATACAATTTGGAAATGTCCATGACGCATTCTAATGGCATTTCTGACACAAAAGTAAGATTTCATGGAAAATCCATTTATGGAACCCCGCCCCCAATACCTAAGATTCAGGTCAAGGGTAATTATGTTGTGTATAACTATTTTAATTAGCTCACTTGACAGCTACTGAGTACCTTGGACGGGCACTGTTCTAGGTGTTGGGGACGCTGTGTAGAAGTCAAGGACACACGTGGAGTCTTGACTGGCCAGGGACCCACAGGGTCACACACAGGAGGAGACGTGAACTTCAACACTGAACAAACTTTGAGAGCAGAACACAATTCCTCCAAAGATCAATAAAGAACTACAATTCTCGGCATTAATAATACATTTAAGAAGTTAAAATGAATCAACATAAGAAGTGCTTTACCCAAGGCTCATGGGAAGCTTGCTACGTTGCCAATATTAGTTCACACCTCAGTGGTCTCCTAGGGGGTACAACTGGGTGCCCTATACATTCAAACAAGTTAATTTTGAAAAAATTATTTATCTAGTTTGAGTGAAACAGTAGTAAGATAAGCAGCAGGAAACTAAACCAACATGATTATTCAAAAAGCAGACTCTTCAGCAAGCTATGATTTCTCAACAGCCTATCTTTTCAGTGAGATTTGGACATCCTCGTGTCCTTTGATAGAATGAAACTAATGAGACAACTAGAAAACTAGGATTTTTCCTCAAAGTTTTAATTCTGATTTCCCTCCTCTTCACCCTTTGCCCTCCAAAAGAATAGACAGTTGCACTGGGGTACAAGGTTATGGGTGTTTTTCTTTTATACTTTCCAATCTTTCTTTAATGCTGTGCATATTTAAAAAGAAAAAAATAACCTGAATAGGTTTTTAAAGAATACTTCATCTCTTACAGGGTCACCACCAAGAGAATACACTCTTCACTTGTACCAAAACAAACGAATTTGGTGTTGAAAAAGGTTAACGAGAAAGGAAGTAGACATAGTCCCATGAAGCTGTGTAAATAACCCACACGCTTGACTTCTGTGTTTGTTATGGTTTGATAGGCAGGTCAGTGGGCTTAACGACCAAGGCTAGAAGGGAATTTCAAATTCCTGAATGATAAACGAAGCACAGACACTAGGGCAGACCAGTTTCCTGACAGGACAAAGTGCGTAAGACTGCTTGGATGTACTTTAAAATCAGAACATGCTAGCAGAAAAATGTCACTTTCTTCAGTGTTTTTATACCAATATATTTTCTCATCAAATCAGCACAAAATGAAACAAACTTCATGTACAAGAAAGTCAGCTTTGGCTTCTCCATCCCTCCTTGCCCCTCAAACACCCCTGCACGAAGTACAAGGTAGTAATTAACAAACACTAAGCATGAGCTACTCAAACTTCCTCACACTGACAGAGAAAGGAATTTTTAAAATAAAATTATAGCTAAATATTGTGAACTGCATAGTTCAACTATCCTAGTTTTAATGTTTCTGTCAAATTTCATAGACTTCAAGTATGAAATATACTTTATACCTTGGAGTGGTCCTTTATTTTTAAAAGGAAAATAAACAGTTTGTTATCACATCACATCAAATGTCAATCTTATAGATTTCTTGTTTGAGATATCTAACCTTGGCTTTTGTATAAAGAACCAACCACATGTGCAAAAATTTAGTTCTCCTCCCAATTATTCAAATACAATGAACTATCAACTAGTATTTGTATAGTGAATCCAAAAACCTGGGGAAGAGGGTCCATATTTTATTTATATTTAAAGTAGGAAGGTACTCCTTAAAAATATATATTATCATGCATCAACTACTGTATTTAATTCAGGATGAACATTAAGTCAACAAGGGACTAATGTGACAACTAGAGGTGGAAGGAAAAAGACAAGATTTGTTTTTACTACACAGAAAACATAGTAACACTAACTCCAAAAAGAAGAAGAAAGAAGAAAATAATGAATGAAGCTCATTCAGACTGCTTTAAACATAAAGATGCGGTAAACATGAGAAAAATTAAATTAGTTTTCATGCAAGTAATATTACAGATTACAGTAATAAACAAAGCCCTCCTCCAAAGTACACAGGAGTCCATTTTCATGACATACACACACAGAACCCATGACAAAGAGGTTAATAAACAGACACATAAACCATATATTATTACTTAAGATGTGACACAAAGCAATTTTCAATTACATCTGATACTCTGCTCTTGCAGACTCTTTATTTTGGTTCATACAGCGTGAATCAAGGATATAAAATGTCAGCCTTCAACCTGAACTGTTTTGCTGTTGGAGATTTCTGTCATAATCATAATAGGATTTAGACAAAGACGCTCATTTTAATGATTTGGGTTTACTCACATAGAAAGAAAAAACTTTTAATAAAGGTAGTATGAGGAAATAACTGTTGGATAGGCTGACCAGAAATCTTACATGGAAGATTTACACATATTAAAAGAACCTAATGTTACTAAGTGGTTTAAATGTATATGCTAGGAGATACAAGTTTCCTAATAAACCTATTATTTATGACAGAACAATACACTGCTCCAATTAGGAATTTTAATCTGCTTTTGTTTTCTGTCAAGTGATATATGGCTGAGATAAAATGAACTGGTTTCTTAATGTTTCAAGGAGTAGTAGTAGTATTCCAGAATACTGCTTTAAAATAGAACTTTTCTTATGTACCAGTATATAAAACTGGCAGTTGTTTGGTCACTAAGTCACGTCCGACTCTGCAACCCCACAGACTGCAGCACACCAGCCTTCCCTGTCCTTCACTGTGGACAGTAAGTAATCAAAATATACACTGAAATGGGAATAACTAAGTAATAAGCCATGATCAGGGGACTGCTAGTCATCTGCTTTAAAAAGCGATTATTTAAGTGAGGACAGAGAACAATTGCTTTGAATCAACAAGTCTTACTTGCCTGGCACAGTCATTATCTCAGTTATGTTGTACTTTTATCCAAAAAGTACTTGACATAAAAACACCAAGCCGACTATTACTAATCACTAATTACTAATATAAATGTTATTTATAATGGCGATTTGCATATTATATTACTTTAAATTGAACACCGAGGCATCTGTTTGATATCTGGAATACTACTTGATTATCATCTGCGGTCTCCTAAAGAGAAGAGATGTCTGGAGAAATTAAGGGATGAGATTAAATAGTACAGTTATCACACTTGAAAAACTGTACAAGTTTAAAACTCACAAATTGGTCCTCACTTGATTCCAGAAAAGGCAGTAAATATATCCACCATATTGGGACCCCAATTCAAATCTAGTCCAAAACCATTCACCAATAACTTTAGTTCAATGACAGTCTGTTTAATAAGCAGAATAAAAATTCAAGCAGGAAGAAGTATCAATACTCAATTATAGCCTGGAGAAATCTGACAAGGTTCCAGGGACAAATATTCCTTGTAAAAATTCCTTTGAGTTTGAATGAAGAGTTGAACTTACTAAGTAAACAGATCACTATTTTTAAAGAAAAAAAATAAAACATATATTAATACAAATATATTTCAACATAGGATTGACGAAAATTTGACTGTGATTTCCTGGGAGATGGAAAACTATACCTTATACAGTTCAATACGTCTATCACCTGGCATGAGATCTTTAAATGTTTCTGGAATTAAGAGAAGCATGGTCTTTGCTTAGCTCTGGCATTTCAGTTCTTGATCCATAGGATAATGTCCAAATTAGAAAATAAAAATCACTTTCAAAAAAACAGAAAATTTCTCTGTCTTTTAAACTTCTAAAATATTCAACTAACAATAGTATTGGCCATAGAGCTGAAAACTCAAGATGTTTTCATCTTGAAATGTAAACTTACAAAAAAAAAAAAAAGAAAGAAAAAAAGAACTATGAAACCTTTACCTGAAATCTTCTTGGTAGGAAGTTTCCAAGCTTTGACGGCAAGCCACAGTAAAAACTATTCTACATCTTCACAATTATACACACACATCTATGTAAAAGTACAGCAAAAGTGTTGTGAGACAATACTTGCCCTCACTCTGGGTGCAGAATTCTATGAAAAATTTTAATGCGTTTTCAACCCACTAAACTGACTTAACAATCATTAATGAGTCATGACCTGAAGCTGGAAAAACTGCTCAGTTCGTCTCAGAAAGGTTTTTTTTAAAAGGGGGGAGGTGTCTAAGGGAAGTGATGTAGGTTTCAGCTTTGAACAGAATATTTTGGATAAGTAACAGAATACTAAGTAGGAATTTTTAAAGCCAGT
Source organism: Neotragus moschatus (assembly GCA_006410615.1). Classification (NCBI taxonomy): domain Eukaryota; kingdom Metazoa; phylum Chordata; class Mammalia; order Artiodactyla; family Bovidae; genus Neotragus; species Neotragus moschatus. Next base: position 337,454 of record SJYA01001903.1, on the reverse strand, counting down.
AGGGCAGTAATCTCAAGTGCGGTAGTATGAATACTCTTAGCAACTAAATAATGTGGAAAGGATAGAAAAACTACCTTATAAATAAAACTACACTTACTGTCCTGCTTCAGTAAGGTATGTCTTTTATTAGTTTAGATTTCCAAGAGGAACAGTATGCGTTATTAACAAGACCAAGGAAGAATGAAGAAATGCACAATGTCCAAGATAGCTTCTGGCCTAGAAAGGAGCTCCTGAGAATTATCTGGGGATTCCAACCTCCCTCAAACAGAATACCACTAATATCCTCCAGATTGCCTGGCCCAAGCCCTTGCCATCTCAAGAAAATGTTTACATTACAACTGGGTTCAAATGCAAGGTCAGTTAGCTTTAAGATTTGGGAAACCACCAAGAGCTTTTTAGCTACAGTATAAATCACTGCTAACAAAATTATTAAGTTTCTAAATTGACAAAAACAGTTGCACTCTAATTCAGTGCCACCATGCTTCCTTAAAATATGTGGCGAAAAGATAAGCTTTATTTCAAAAATGTTTTACCTGCAAATCAAAAGGCTTTTCAGGTTGAGCCATATTATGTTAAAGAAGGACAACAATTAACTGTGATTTTTATCTCCCTTCTGCCTTCAAAAATGCCAGCTTATGTCAAGTAAACAAGATAAGGCATTTATATTGTACAAATGCAGACTTGTTCTTTAGAAATTGTTTCTGTGAATAATACAGAGTAGACACCAGGAGATTATTTTCTATTTCATTATATGCTACACAAAAATCAATATGACTTTATTGGGGATAAGATGGCTAGGAATGCATTTTATCATTTATATCTCGGAACAAAATGGACAACATGAAAACCTCAACATTGTAAACAGAGATTGGATCATGCGATTCCCACAGCATTCATCTGGAGGGGGAGCAAACTCAACAAATGACCCGAGTATTATATAGATATACATGTGAGTATGCGTGTATATATACATGAATATAAGCATATACATGACTTAAATATGTATGTATATTTAGGATAACGTTAATAAATGAACCAACCATCACATACAAGGACTACCAATGCTTCAAAGGCCTTTCTCTGTACATGCAGGGGAAATGCCATGCAGCACTGCTCTAACTCCAAACCCCGCTGGGTTCTATATACGTATCCTCTCTAATAAAGTACAGACAAGCCTGGAAGTATCCCCATTTTACAGGTGAAAACACTGAGGCTGGGGAAGGCCCTATGACTTGCTCACGTGTACAATTAATCCAAGAAACAGCAGGTCCACGTACTCTGCAGGACGGAAGCAGGACCACTGAGTTCCTGGTGGGGCCGCCCCTCTCCCCCACGATCAATACCATCCACCTCGCTGGGGCTGGGCACAGAAGAGACAAACCCCACAAGGAGCCCATCGTAAAGCAAGACAATCGGCTCCTCAGCACCGGATGGAAGCACGGCTGATGCCTCACAGGATACCCGTTACCTCAACCTCCCTTCACCCCTGAAGCCAAGCCTCCCCGATGTCCGTCCATCGTCACCTGGCCACTCGCTCCCATGCGGCTCTCTGGCCCCATCTGCCCTGACTCTGCGCCTCCGAGCTCACACCCCAGCACGAGCAGAGTTCCCTGTGGGACCAGAGTCTTCTGCCAAGGCTTCCCCGAGCTTTCTGTGGACTCTCAGGGACACGCGCCCATGACGGCCATTTCAACTGGTGCCGTCTTCCCTCCCTGGACCGCATGCCAGCTGTCCCCGGTGACTGGGTCCCTTCTCCTCATCTTGCTTCCCCACCATCCTCCGCCTCTGCCATGCTCCCTGCGGAGCAACATCGTCAGGCAGCATCATGACTGCTTTCTAGAGCGCTCATCTCTGGCCCAAGGAGTTAGTCCTCATTTTGGGGAGATTCTCATCCCCACTTTATTATCTCCACCTCTATTCAAGTGACCCAAGCAACCTCCATGTAATGGTTCCAACGGCTGAATGACAAGAGCGGCACCCCGTGCGCCCCATCCTGGTGGGCTGCTGCCCGACTGCGTGGAGCCTCGTCCGCAACCGGAGGACAGTGGTGGAGTCTCATCTGCTAGTGACTCACTAGTGACCCCACCAACATTTTCCATCCCCTCTTCCCAGGCCGGCCTCCTCAGACCACATCTGAAGCGCACCTGCAGGCTCTCGACTCCCCCGTTCGCCGCTGCCATCATCACACTCACCTGGCCAAACCCCCTCCCTGCTTACCTCCAGCTTCTCACTTACCTCCAGCCCCTCACTCACCCCGCCTCTACCCAGCCAGGTCCACCTGGACTCTCTCTGGACATGGACCCATTTGTGGCAAATGGGCCCCCAGCACTGCCTGGCATTGCTGCACTCCTCCGGCTCCTTCTCTCTCCCATCCGCCTTGGAGAGTGCGCCGCGCCTTCGCCTGTTTCTTCACACTGCCCCGTCCCCCTTCTCCCTCCCTGGCTCTCACTGCCTCTCACTCTGCTCTGTCACCAGGGGAGCAACCAGCACCTCCTCTTCCCCAGCCAGCTGGTTTGCTCCAGGACTCCGCTCCTCCACTTACACTCCCTTGCCACCACCAACTGACTTCTCTCCAGCAGATCTTTCCTAGGAGCAAACACTATGCCATCTCCAATCGGAAACGCAAAATAAAACTAACAGAAGGACCTTCCTTGGGCCTGCCCCTCCCATGTGTCTGCTGTCCTGTCTACACCCTTTGTAACCCCCCTGCTGGCCGTCTCTGCTACTCACCTTCCATCTGCTCTTCAAGCTCCTTCAATCAGACTTTCATCCCCCACCCCCAAACCACTCTAGTCAAGGCCAACAATGGCCTCTGTTCTGCCAAATCCAATGATCCACTTTCAGTTTTCATCTTAGGTGATTTCTCAGAAGCATTTCCTTTCCAAATGCCTTTTTCCTCATTGGCGTCTGAGTCTTCTCACATCCCAACCCAGTCCATGAGCGGGCCACTCCACCACCTCCAACCGCTTCTCCCGCTGCCTGCTAACAGCCTCCTAATCTGACCCCACCTGCCAGTCTCCTAACAGCAGCCAGAGTGATCTCACCAAAGCGCAAATGGGATGATGCCCCTCCCTTGATCAAAACTGCCTTTAGATTAGAAAAGATCCAGACTCTTCCATGGGCTTCCCCAGTGGCTCAGTGGTAGAGAATTCACCTGCAATGCAGGAACTGCAGAGACTAGGGTTCGATCCTGGGTCAGGAAGACGCTCTCCAGTAGGGCATGGCAACCCACTCCTGTATTCTTGCAGGAGAATCCCATGGATAGAGGAGCCTGGCGGGCTACAGTCCATGAGGTCGCAAAGAGTCAGACAGGACTGAGCGACTGAGCACACACACAAAGGATACGAAGGAACTAGACTTCAAGGTTTCTATTCTCAATATTTCTATATACATGTCAATGTATTTGGAATATATGCAATTACATTTTGAGTTTTACTAGAAAACTGTCTCATGTAGGGAAAATTGTATTAGAAGAAAACAAATGTAAATCATATAACTATGCTACCAGTGAGCTTCTCAGGTGGCTCACTGGTAAAGAATCCACCTGTCCCTGAGACTAGACTCGGGAGATGAGGTTTTGATCCCTGCGTCAGGTAGTTCCCTTGGAGGAGGAAATGGCAACTCACTCCTGTATTCTTGCTTGGAAAACCCCATGGACAGAGGAGTGTGGTGGGCCACAGTCGACGGGGCTGCAAAGAGTCAGATGCAACTCAACACGTGGGTAAACCCTTCTAGATGGCGGCTTACCAGCCTCTCCACTCCCACCTCCACGCTCAGCTCCTACCACCTGCTCCAGGCCCTGCGCTGCCACAGGCTACCGCGTTATTCTAGAAGGCGTGAAGCCCGTCTCCTGTGAGGCCACGGCAAGCCCCCGTGCTGCACCCTCTGCTTGAACTGTTAGACCTCAGATGCACACGCGCTGGGAGGGGGACATCCACCGGGACTGTCTGCTCAGGTCTGCTCTCGTGCCACCCTGACGGCTCCATTCAGAGTGCCGCCTCTCCGGATTCCCTGCCCTCACCCTCTTTCCTTCCTTGCTTCATTCTTTTCACAGTACTTCCTACTATCTGGTGGTGTTTAGTCCCTCTGTCGTGTCCGACTCTTTGCAACCTCATGGACTGCAGCCCGCCAGGCTCTTCCGTCCATGAGATTTCCCAGGCAAGAATACTGGAGTGGGTTGCCATTTTCCTTCTCCATACTACTATCTGAAATTCTGTCAGATGTCTCTTTAGTTACTAGTATAGTCCGTCTGGCCACCTAAATCGCCGGCAGAACCAGCGCATGAACCTGGTGTTTTGTTCGCTGGTGCACTTCTCTGCGAGTGGAGCACACAGTGGGGAGGCAGCACGCATCCGCTGAGTCGGTGCACTCGGTCAGCAGTGGGGGTGCTGAGAGCCCAGGCTCCTATCATTTGGAACCCTAAGAGTCTTCTAGGATACAACATACTGCCTGTATTTCTCAAGAAAATTAGACAAATAAGTATAAACCCAATTCACTTACTTTTTGTCAATCAACTTACTTCAAAATTATGTATTTTAAGATATAGGATATGTCTCAAATAGTAAACAAAATAGAAAAGCAGTTTTGAAAAAGGAGAACTACACACACTTGGGAGTTGCTTTAAAGCTATGAGACACATGACAGTTCGAATGTATAAACACAAGAGTAAAACTGAATTTTTAGAAAATTCCTTTAACTGCAGTTGATTCACAAATTATATTAGCATACTGCAAAATCTCACCTGATATGAAAGACATGCCTTTCACCAGCTCAGCTGGCTTACAGGTTACTTTAAATAGAAAATTATGTAACAGATGTGGTGTTCATTATTGAAACAAACTACCTAAACTGAGATACGTGTAGCTATATCAACAGATATACTTAGATTTTCAGAATGAATCCAGTTCTTATGTTCTTAAAATTAATTAATGTCTTCTTTTTATTACATTTTATAGCTATGGTCCATGAATGAAACTGATGGGCTGAAGCTGGGTGATGGTTCCATGAAGTTAATTAATTACACTATTCTACTTGAAACTTCCCATAACGAAAACCTTTTTAAAGTTTTGAATATTCCACACTTAGTTTCTGTGTGTATGCAACTGGAAAACATGGTCAAGACTGGAATATCTACTTTAATTACCTGAAGAAAAAGACATCGTGGAATAATCCATCAACAAAGGAAACTTTAATAGCTAGGTGACTGAGAGCCAGGTTTCTCTTTTGTGTGGTACTTTAACAAGTAACTACTGGGGAGTGTTCAAACCAAACACTTTGGGGTTAAGTGAAAGAACTACCTGGGACGATTTACAAACCAGTCACTCACTCTGACACAGCAGACACAGAGGACCACTCAGACACTCAACGAGACCGGAGCTTTAAAAGCTACGCCGCATTCATAAGCTCAGGGTGACACAGAACTTTGGGAGCCTAAAAAGTCGTCATCCTAAACCCTAACAGGAATTCACAGGTGACAGTGCGAGCAACTGTGGCCTTTCCTGGGATGGGAGATCAGTGTGCTCTGATCTTCCAGTCTTCAAGGAAAGAGCTAAAAAAAAGTTACGTGGTGTGGAAAAAATTATGCGATTTAAAAATGTTGGAAACAAAAGAAAAGAACTTTTAACCATTCTTTAAACATACGCGCAAGTCCAGCTAAACACATCTGTGGGATGAATGGAAATCATGCCCCACCTAAGAAAGCATGCATTATTCCTGGCTTGAACTTACAGATAGTGTATTTTTAAAATTCTGACCTTGGTAATGATTCCACATACAAACAGATATTTAAATTCAGGTCAGAATCCACCAACTCATTCCTAGCTCTTGGTTAGTAGTTAGGTTAATGTTCCTGAAAAGTCATTTTAACTTAATACTCAGAGTTATTATACTCAGAAACATGCTTAAAATTCACAAAGTATGGCAGTAATTTCAAAATTCCTGATATTTAGGAATTTTTATGCTGTAGTAGTTACTACTACCTATTTGCAACACGTCACACTATGCAATATATATTTTTTATTGGATACATTCTGCCAAGTAAAGCAGAAAAAATTCAGTGGGTGCAAACTAAATGCTCAGCATCAGGGGATGAGGGCCCTGGGGGCTGAATGGAGTGACCACCGTCACAGAGCGCGACGGGCTCTAGTGTCCTAAAGGCGCTGTGACCGAGTCGCTCAGTCGTGTCCGACTCCCAGGGCCCCGTGGACTGTGATGCTCACCTGTCCATGGGCTTTCCCAGGCAAGAACACTGGAGTGAGCTGCCGTTTCCTTCTCCAGGGGATCTTTCTGATCCAAGGATCAAACCCAGTCTCCTGCACTGGCAGGTGGATTCTTTACCACAGAGCCACCAGGGAAGCCCAGTGTCGTAAAGACCTGGATTCCAATCCTGCCTCTGCCGATTCCCTGTTGATTCCTCTTCTCAAATGAGGACATCTTCGCCTGCTTTGCAGTGGTAATTCTCTTCACTGTGGCATATGTCAGAGTATTAAATCATACTAGTTTCCTTTTGCCCTAAATTTGCAGTCATCAACCACAAATGTTTCTAAAATCTAATTCATCACCCTTTCTATATAACTGGACTGTCATCCCATCTCGTTTCCCATAATTTTAATCATTTAAAAAATTCATTTGTTAGCCAATGCAGCAGTTTATCCAATGACACAGAACACTGAAGGCCAGGGAAGCTCCTGGTGGAACCAGAGCTTTTCATTTACCATCTGTGGCTATTCACCTGTGGCTCCAAGGGGTGGGAAGTAATGGGGGGACCATGTCCTGAAAGTGGGGAACACAGTTCTACCCACAGGCTTTTTGTAAGCTACCTTCAATTCCTGAGTAGGACCAGCAGTTCTCAAACCTCGGCATGTAACCAGAACGCTTTTAAAAAGCACAGATCCTAGGCTCCCAAGAGATTCTGGTTCAGTAGGTCTGGAAGGAAGCCCTTGAACTTGAACTTCTAAAAAGCTCCAGGTGATGCTGCTATTGCTGGCAGGTGGACCAGGTTTTGTCTAGACCACCGGACATTCCAGACAACAGGCATCTGACGAAGAGGGAAAGCCACAGCCATGGCTAAACAGTAGCACATCTGTTCAGATTCTTTTCAAGGCAAAGCAACTGATGTAAAAATGTAACCTCGAAGCACAGGTCTCAGCTGTGGTTCCCCAACCCCATCACCAGTAGCACCTGTGAACTTGTTAGAAACAAAAATTTTTGCCTGTCCCAGAGCCACTCACTCATAAAGTCTGGGGTTAGCCCCCAGAAATCTGAGCTTTAATAGGCCTTCTAAGTGATTCTGACCTAAGCTAAAGTGGAAGAACCCCTGCTCTATTCAGTTACCCATAACCGCTTCCAACAGAATACTTCCAAGTTCATCCTTCTTACATTTCAGGTTTCCATGTCAGCGTTTGCTGAAGAAAGGGTCCTGTGATTTGAACAATGTTTGTTATTCGCTTCCATCTCGTTCTGTGCTCTGTGACTCTGGAAACACAGGGAGGCCTGGATGCCTCATGGCTATTTTCCTTCGGTAGCTCTTGCCAATGGAGAAGTAGAAATGAAAGTCGACGTGAATTTGGGGATGAAGACGATGGTGGTGTACAGATGACATTTATCAGGTACTACTCTAAAAGACCTTTTCATTTATGAACCCATTTAATCTTCATGGCCACCCCATGAAATAGCTATTGTGAGAAGTTAGAGTATTGAAAGCTACCAGCACTTAAAAACCAGGACATTTCTGGTTTCTGTTTCTAAAACTGAAAAACTTGGTGATACAGGGCTTGCATTCTTGCCTGAGGATAATCAGCTGGGCTGAGCAGTGGCCGCCCGCTGCCTTTGACAGGAAAGGCACCCTCGGGTTCAAAGGTCCCGCCCCCCAAGTCCTCAACTCCTGGTCCGGAAAGGCAGGAGTCTGTGGCACCTGCTTTGGGGAAAAAAAGTATATCGCTATGTAGAGGGGATTGGGATGGCAAAGCAGAGGGAAGAGTGGAATTAAGGCTGGAAATGGGGAAAGGCTTTGACAGGGACTCACCTACACGTGCGGGCACAGGGCAAATCCCAGGTGCTGCTGGCTCACTGGCATTGCTAAGCCCCAACTATCTGCTGAGCCCTTGCCTTCTAGCAGCTCTTCCTCCAACTTTTGATTACCACAGAGCTCACTTCACCAGCTCCCTCCCTGCAATCTTTTCCAGCTTCAATCCAACCTCCACTCTGCCTTCAGAGCACTCTTTCTAAAACACATATCTCATCATTTTGCCTTCCTGCCCAAAACCCTTCATGGCTCCACATTGTTATAACATCCGCTTTCACACTAAGACTCAGAACCGTCTCTGTGATGAGAAAGTGTACTGGGGAGATAAATGTATTAAAAGGATGCACGTGAAACAGCTCTAATTGTCCCTTACAACTTCATTCTCACCATCTTCCTGGGCACCTGCAGTGGTCCAGCCGGAGATGCCACCTCTCAGTCTCCAGGAAAGCCGGGTGGAGGGGAGGGCTGAGCGGTGTGAAAGGCAGGGTGGTACCATCAGGGTCACTGCTGAGTCAAAGCAGCCCCGCTGGACTTGGGGACATGCAGCTGGCAGTGACCCAGCTTCCCCCTCCTTGTGGACTGGGGCACTTCTCCTAGGAGATGGCCCAGTGACACGGTGGCAAGAACCCAAGTTCCTCAAGGACTCTGGGGAAGACAGCTGTCCTGTGGGTCTAGACCAGCCACGCTGGGAGCGGTGGGGCTGAACTCCTGTCTTATTTAAGCCATTGTTTATTTGGCCTTTTTATGACTGCAGCTTAACCTTAATGAATACAATTTGATATGTGTTTTTTTCCTAATGTAGACTTTCAACCCTTTTAGAAAACAAGTCAATGATAAACTCAAGGCCTTAGGTTCTAAAAAAATATCCTATGATCCCCAAAGCTAGAAAACACTAATACAACCCATCAGTATACCCAAACTCAAGAAAAACAATTAATTTGCTGAATATTCTGGAAAAAGAAAAGGAGTTGGTAGAAGAAAGATACTCACAGGGTCTCCTTCCCAGCTAGCAGTTAGGCTGACTGCGATTTATTTTCTAATTTAAAACGCAAAGCAAAGCAGAATCCAACAACGTGGAGTGAGAGTGGGGAACAGAAGAGCAGGATCCCTCCCTGCAGAGAGGCAGAGGAGACCTGGCAGCCGCCGGAAACAGCATCTCCGGCAGCATCTCCGGCAGCACCTCCGGAGCTCCAGGAGCTCACTGCATCCCCCCACCCCGAGGCACAATCTGTTCATAAAGCCAACACACCGGATAAGACACTACAGGGTTATACTACAAACCGTCCACCTAACTTGGGGAAAACCATTTCACTTTTTCTTTTTATCTGTGGTTCAGCTGAGTCAGTATTTCCCAAACTTCTGGTACTTGTACATTACCTTTATAATTTTTCTATAGTATTGGTATGACACGTGAATTACCATCCCTTTATTTTTCGCAAAATTTGGCTAATTTTTGACTTGTGTGTCTGCTCAGTTGTGTCCGACTCTTTGTGACCTCGCAGACTGTAACCTACCAGGCTCTTCTGTCCGTGGGGTTCTCCAGGCAAGAATACTGGAGCGAGTGGGCTGTCATTCCCTTCTTCAGCGGATCTTCTGACCCGGGGTGGAACCTGAGTCTCTCGCGTCTCCTGCATTGGCAGGCGGGTTCTTCACCAGCAGGGCCCGAACTTATGTACCCATTTTATCCTTGTTATAAACAATAACACCTGTGAAATCACCCAATCCTGTGTTAATTATATTTTTGTAGTATACGTTAAAATACAAAATATAAACCTAAACATTCATTTGTCACCTGACATCACCTCAATTGCCAGCAGGGATGTACACACACACTCTGAAGCACTGGATTCAGACACTCTCAGGAGCATGGTAACTGTCCTCTAAGTGGGGTCCCAGCAAAAGACCCCAGAAGGACCCCGGGCCTCCTGGTGTCCCGAGCACTAAGGCGACAGCACAACGGCCAGAGATGTGGACGCACCTCCCTCCGCTTTATCCCCAGAGCTTCCACGTGCGCTGGTACCCGCGTGTGCCAGAGCCTGGGTTCAGAGCACAAAGACTGTGAACAGCTATTCAAGCTATTCAAGTCTATAGAAGGCTAAGCCGGTTGGCCCAAAGAGAACTTTTCTGCCCAGAGACAGTCACCTAAATTCTAGCCCAAGATGCGAGGGAGAAAAGCCCAGAGTCTCAGAAACGCTGGACCGCACATGAGCAGTGTCAGATACGAAGCATTCTGTCAGGCTAGGGGTGCAAACAGCTACAAGAGATCAACAAAAGAATATGATGTCCTTGTCGGTGCCACCCTGGTTCCACACGGCAAAAAAACAGCAACGCAGCGGAAATCTTTAGGTTTTCCCAAAACAGCCACCTTCCTAAATCCATCAACACTTTACTTGTCTTTTCAAAGTTTACCTCTGAAAGGAGAAGGGAGCTTCAGAGTGGTCATCTTAATGGGCAAACATCAAGTTTTCCCGTTGACCAGGAATTGGGTAGCTGTGGTTAAACCTGTCTCTGATGGCTCTGGCAGAAAGGACATCGATTGAACCAGGCCTGCTCTCTTTAAAAGTGGGCATTATCAGATGTTCTGTGTGCTCTACCTCTGGCTTATGTGCCCGTGATAGAGAGCAATGTTACCACCTGACATTCAAATTAAAGACAAGACACTGTGAAACAGTAACTTCAGAAGGAAAAGTTAAAGGAGAGTTGAGTAGAAAGAGGAATTAGACAAAAGAAGAAAGGCAATGCAAGTACTTACTTTCAAAAAAAAAATTAATATAACTGTTACCAGCCTTAGTTGGTAACAGTTTCCAACCTGTTGATCAGGTGGAAAATTTTTTCATGCTATGACATGTTTGGAATGTTCTGATATGAAATACTAATTTAGGAATTTTTCTGATTATTCCCAATAGATCTGACAGGTTAACCCTGTTAAACACTAAACACTCAAAATAACTGGGCTCCAGGCACACGGCACAGTGAGTCTAACATATAACCTTTGCCCCTGAATGCACAGATTATGGGAAAGAAGCTGACGATCCAATGATACCCTCCATCTGAACAGCTACATGCAACGCTGTTTTCTACTCAAGCCCGATTTCAAAGGAAAGTCGTTTTCAATGGTTGGCTGGTCAAAAACAACATTAAGTAGCAAGCACTAAAAAGTTAATTGAATATTTGCCAGAAAGAGTATGGCTCGTTTTTTATGCTGGATAATTAATTTCTTTGTTTTTATAAGAATTTTAAAGAGTGACCAACATGCACCCCGTCGGTAATTAACTTCACTCAAACAGACTGCTCACTTTTGTGGCACGGGCTATGCCTCAGTGTGGAAATACTCCAAGGATGGTTTTGTTTCAAAATTTTGCGTCTTCTAGTATTTTTTCTCCTTTACCTTAAGGCTATACATTTAGTGTAGTATTCAGACTCCATTACAAATAGCTTTAATAATATCACTGACAGTACACGCCTAAGTAAATCCCCCTAAAGAAAACAGGTTTTAGAATATGAGGCATTCTTAAGTAAATTATAATCAAATGTAACAATCTTAGTAAGTTTAAATGTACAAGCCAAAAATTCATTTGGGGATGACTGGCCTGGGTCTTAAAAAAAAAAATCTGAACATCTGGAAAGTTTCCATAAGCCTGCTGAAAGAAATTATAAATATTTATATATACTACCACTTTATGAAGCATGACTTTAAGAAATCATTTTAAAGATTAACAGGGCATCCTAAATGTGAATTATTTTGCGATGAATTTGCTATGATTTAAAAAATTATGATTTTTTTCCTGAGGATAAAATTCACATGCTCCCAAAAATCTTTATTTTGTTAATATTAATTCTGAAGAGAAAAAGAACTTCTGTAAAACAGAATAAGTTAAAAACAAACAAGACCTTACGAAAGTAGGTATACCTTCCCTATGAAATCTCCCTAAAAATTGGGGTCACTGCTTCTTAAATACATCCTATGTGTGACCATTTCTACAAAAATGTTTTTCTGTTGTAGTAACTCAAAGAACCTGAACCATTTCATAACTTTCTATTTTCTGAGATGGAATCTCAGCCAACACACCACACGTTTTCATGGTGCTGGCGCTGTAATGTTTGTGCCTGTTTCCTGGTTCCTCTTAAGACTCACACAAGGGCAGCTGGCTGACCACCTCGCTGTTCAGCCATCGGGTGGCTGCATATAAAACAGTCATCCATCTTATCTGTAACACCCTAGCTCTCCAAATCAATCAAAATCCCTAGAAATGATGCAGTATTCTAGGCATTTTGTCACTCACATGACTGTGAGACAAAAACCTCTATTAAAAGTGTAACCCATCAACACCTGTATATGAAGCTATTGGACCCTTCATGTTTTCTGGGCTTTTTAAATTTTTTTCTTTTAAAGATTGGAAGGCTTACTTTAGCCATTAGAAATAATGGGGGGAAAGAGAAGCAGTGGCTAAATTAAAACCCTCAGGAAAAGGCAAGAGTGCAGAGGTGATGAGCCAAGTCACCCCATTGGTGGATTTTTCACTCTGGCATCCCAAGTGGCTCAGGAGTAAAGAATCTGACTGCCAAAGCAGGAGATGTGGGTCAGATTCCTGGGTCGGGAAGATCCCCTGAGAAGGAAATGGCAACCCACTCCGGTATTCTTGCCTGGAGAATCCCCATAGACAGTGGAGCCTGGTGGGCTACAGGCCACTGGGTCGCAAAGAGTTGGAACGACTTAGTGATGAAACAACAAACAACATTATGCAAATACTATCTACTCCTCTCCAAAATATCGCAACAGACAATTAATGGGGAGGCAAACAAAGAAGCAGTGATATAAGTAGATGCTAATTTTTATGTCAGTTGAAGAAAATGAATGGAAAAGGCAACCCAAATTATAGCTTCAGTTCAGTTCAGTTCAGTCACTCAGTCGTGTCCGACTCTTTGCGACCCTGTGAATTGCAGCACGCCAGGCCTGCCTGTCCATCACCAACTCCCGGAGTTCACTCAGACTCATGCCCATCGAGTCANTCTGCATATAAGTTAAATAAGCAGGGTGACAATATATAGCCTTGACGTGCTCCTTTTCCTATTTAGAACCCGTCTGTTGTTCCATGTCCAGTTCTAACTGTTGCCTCCTGACCTGCATACAGATTTCTCAAGAGGCAGATCAGGTGGTCTGGTATTCCCATCTCTTGAAAAATTTTCCACAATTTATTGTGATCCACACAGTCAAAGGCTTTGGTACTTTTCTTTTAAGATTACCAAAACTCCATCTAAAAAGACATGATACAAATGACCTTACCTACAAACAGAAACAGAATCACAGACTTACGAGAATGAGCTTATGGTTGCTGGGGAGTGGGAAGGGATGGAGGGAAAGGATGGGTAGGGAGTCTGGGATGGACATGTACACACTCCTCTCTTTAAAATGGATAACCAACAAGGGCCTCTTGTGCAGCACATGGAACTCTGCTCAGTGTTGGGTGGCAGCCTGGATGGGACGTGAGCTTAGGGGAGAATGGATATACGGACATGTACGGCTCGGTGCCTTAGCTGTCCACGTGAAACTATCACAACGTTGTTAAACAGCTACACTCCTATACCAAATAAAAAGTTAAAAATAAAATAACTAAAATTCCACAATCTGCCGGCAGGGGTGGGAATCAATGTTAATATAATTAGGGTTTTCATTTTCTTTTACTATTTTCTACACATATTTAACTGAAATCATAGTAAAGAGTTTGCACGCTATTTTTACTTAACATTACAGCCCAGAGCATGTTCCTACCGCTGGAGGTTTAGTTTTCCCTCCATTTTTTCTCTCTGTTTCTTAGTGTTCAATATCAACAGAACTGGGGAGCATCCTGAGGCCACAGACTGCCCCTCTGGTCTGGCTCCCCAGCGTTAGCACACTACTACACATGGAACAGACATTTACATTTGTTGGCTTAGAAAGGAACCACACTGTAACCTGGTCCTCTGTGATGAAAAACTGAGCTCTACAGTGGAAGCAAGATCAACACTCATGATTGAACAATCAAAGGCAGAATCTCTGAATCAAGATGGAAAAATTAAAGAAGGATTCATTTCTTTCCATATCCAATTCTCCTGTACCCACCAAAGGTATTCAAATCATAGATGAATTTGACATATTTATACTAATTGTTGTTGTTGCTCAGCTGCTGAATTGAGTCTGACTCTTTCCGACTCCATGGACTGCAGTACACCAGGCTGCTCTGTCCTCCACTATCTCTCCAGTCAAACTCCTGTTCATTAAGTCGGTGATGCCATCCAACCATCTCATCGTCTGTCCCCCCTCCTCCTGCCCTCAATCTTTCCCAGCTTCAGGGTCTATTCCAGAGAGTCGATTCTTTGCATCAGGTGGCCAAAGTATTGGAGCTTCAGCACCAGTCCTTCCAGTGAATATCCAGGGTTGATTTCCTTTAGGATTGGTTGGTTTGATCTCCTTGCTGTCCAAGGGATGCTCATTAGGCTCAATAAACATTAATTGACTGAATAAATGAATAGAAAACAGGCTTCTAGGAAATGAACTCCAATGTAAAACACTGACCAATAGCAAACCGTGTCTCCACGTCCAGCAGTTCAGTGTTCACTGGCCATCCAGGGACCAGCACACCGCTCTTGCTAGGGAGACGGGACGCCTCTTTCCCCACATCCAGTACCAGGCAGCACTGAGATGCAACACACAGGCAACAACCACCTGGCTGTTTTTGTTTTTCTGTCCCGTCATTTTTTACTTTTCTACCATTTTCTACCTCTGGAAGTTTTCTTCTTCTTTGCTCTTATGATCAAATACATTCGTGAGGGCTAAGGCCCTCTAAGGACAGTAGAGCCAGTATTAATAACACTGAACAGCGTACACTAGTTAGGTGAAGAAGAAGTTTGTGAAATATGCAACATTCCCAAGTCAAATATCGAGAGTAATCACAGCTGTGGCCTGCATTCCCCTGCCTTCATTAGAACAGCTAATCATCAACTGAGAGTTTACAAGACAACATAAAAATGGAAAAAGGAAAGGATGATTTTAGGCTTAGTAAAATTAAATGTGTGATTCCTCTGGTAATACAGGGCAGGAGATTATGGCTGGAGAGAAGATATGTATTTTGAGCTTAGTACCTACTCTGCTGGCAACAGCATTCAGTTACAGATAGAAGACTAACCCTTGCTTCCTTCTGTTTTTCTTCAAGGGTTCCTTTGAGAAGGATGATTAAAGAGATATGGCGTATACAGAAATATTAAAAGAGGTGATATTTTAACTATCAGAATGAATTTATATAAGAAAACTCCTATTAAGGAGTAACAATATCTGATAATAAAGTTGACCTGGGCAAGAGAGGTAGGAAGCTGAAGCTGGACGAGGAGGAGGTGGAGATAACCTTGTATACACACATCAGGAGTGAGAAAGAAGTGACAAATGCAATTGATGATATGAAGGGAAACAAGCAGCTGAGGCACAAAAGCCAGGTGAGATACCAAAGCGCAGAGGAAGGTACCTGAGAAGGTGAAAGTTCGGTCTAGTAAAGCCAGCCCCTGGCTCTGTAGGGGTTCTGCTGGGTGACCTCACAGGACAACCTGGGGCAACCCACACACCGTGTGGCTCCTCCCTACTTCTCACATTTACCGGGTCTTAAAAAGCACAGACCTTTCAAGTGACAAATTCAAAGCTATAGATAAAACACTCCTCCCCATGGAAGTCAAGTGTTAGTTAATCTCTGAATCGTGTCTGACTCTTCACGACCCTATAGCCTGTAGTCCACCAGGATCCTCTGTCCATGGGATTCTCCAGGCAAGAACGCTGCAGTGGGTTGTCATTTCCTTCTGGAGGGGAATCTTCCTGGCCCAGGGGTCGGGTCTCCTGCATTGCAGGCAGATTCTTTACCATCTGAGAAACCTTCAGTGTTAAGCAACAAAGCTTGCTTTCTGTAATTTAGGCCTTGATGGTTTTCTCTGAAAGTAATTAGCAACTTTCTCAATATACATCTCAAGTGCTTCAAGACTGTATTTTAAAGCCTATTCATAAAATAAAATTTAACATATTGAAATAATATAATGAAGAATTATTTCCATTTTAGCTTCTTAGACATTTCAAAGAAAAGATGGGTAACTGACCAACTGAAGGATGACCCAACAGACACAAAGGCTGTTGGGATTCTTCTCAAAAGAACCTAAATTTTATACAGAACTGATAATTACAGGTGAAAATTTTTTTGTTTTAATAATCTGACAATATATTCTATTTTACCATGTTGAGATTTAATATTTTAAGATAGTTTTAAAATTTATGAACTATTTTGTGCTGCTTTTTAAAAAACATCACTTTTTATTGTAGCTGAAGAAAAACTAAAACAATTAAGTTTTCTTCTGCTTTTTTCATCTTATTTTATATTTGTAAATTTTTTGCAATCAAGTAGAATAAAGAAAAAAAATTAATGGTGCTTTCTTATAAAAGTGGTATCTGAAAAATGAGTGAAAAGTCCCCCAAGTTGAAAACTCAGGAGCTAACACACACTCTCTGTACTACAGATGCTTACAGACAGAATATGCTGAATTTGATTATATTTAGTTCAGCTCAATTAATTAGTTCTTAGCCAAGCAAGCCCTTACAAAATAGATTAAGGTCCACAGAAAACCCAAAATTCTTCCAGAGAAAAGGGACAAAATAAGCATTTACAATGTACATCTGAATTTTGTAATAAATAAAGTTGTATACATGGAAATTGCTTAATAAATATTTAATGACTGAATGATTAAATATCCAGGTTTTGAAACTAAATTGTTAAAAGATGAAAATCTCTTCTTTGTTAATATGAAAATTGGTTATAAGTTAACTATCAGGAAAAGTTATTCACTGTTACAATTTATATACATACTTTAAGACCATGTAACACCATTGTGCTTGAGTTAACAAGCAAAGTAGCTATTCCATTTATATTGGCAGTGTTCCACAAACAACAGAGCTAAGTCCAGTAGATACAACATTTTCAAAATGCATGTAAACTATTTAGATGAATTCTTTCTGCTGACAGTCCCCAGGGAGAAAAGAGAAAATGATGTGTTTTACCCTAAGAGCTCAAAGCCCTCTTGGGAGGTAATTCAATTGAAATTTTACATTCAGTCTAGCCAGGCAGTGATAAACAGATGCTTGAATTAGCTGCCATATACCATAATCAAATATCTTAAAGAGAAAACTTTCTAACAAAAATACAGAGAAGAGGGTGAAGAGACAAAAAAGAGGGAAAGAAACTATTTTTTTTAAGCTTACTGCTACTTTTAGGGAAAAAAAACTGTTTTTCTAACTACTTCTGTAAATAGTATACCCTAAGAATCAACAATGCCTTTCAATACATTTACTGGTTAGCTCACAGCATGGGGCAGTTAGCTCACAGATAATCAGAAATAAGTAAACTTATACTAAGTTTTTCGAAATTGATATAATTTGCTGATTTTTTAATGGTTACATGTACAAAATGTAATCTGTATCTGTGTCTTTTACAATAAGCATCTTCCAATCTTTGCTGAAAGTAACTTGTGGTACAAATAATAAATAAATGATGAAAGTTTAAAATTAATTAAAAAAATTACTCCCATGTATCAAAATAGGCAAAACCATAAAAGCAGCTAAAAAAACACAAATTATGACCAGCAACCAATCAAAGAAAGATCACTCTATCTATATCAAAAGTCTGCACCTTCATTTAAGTGACTCACTAGATTAACTAATGCTCTTCCTTTTTCTCTCTAAACGGTATCCGGTGACACTCCCAGTCTGCAGAGAGCACGCAGCGAGTAAAGCCTGGAGCTACCTTCCACCAGTCACTTACAATATTTATAAATATTAGCCCCACTAGTCGACCTATGTGTTTATCAAACTCAGTTGTGCTGTTCTCAAACTAGTGCCTGCCAGTTATATGTGTTATTGCAGCCAGGTTACTTAATTAAATATTAACCAAGGAGATATGAATGCAAAAAAGTGACTTGTTTCTAACGAAAATTAAATCAAAATGGTTCAGAAGGACTCAACGTAGACTCATCACTGGAGGGGAAATGTCTGTTGATTTAAGTGTGGGCATGGATTTAAAAAATAAACTAGAAGGATTAGAAGTTAAAAATCTAGACAGATTCTACACTGATTACTTTGTAAGTTTTTAAAGTTCTAACTTCAGTTTAAAGAAAGTGACAGTGGAGATCACAGATGATGTACCAGAGGGGGTTTGATGCACAAAAAGACATGTTAAATTCCAAACAGAAAACCAACAGTCAATGAGCCTTGACCCCCACTGAGAGAGACAGGTAGAGGGACATTTATATGTCTCAGCTGAATATCGAGTGCTAAGGTTCTCACGTGTCAATCTTGTCTTTTAAACAATTCTCCGCTTTGACTTCTTTTCTGTGATGAACTGACCAACTGAGGTCTGATAAGAGCTTCTCTAGGCTCAGCTGGGACCAGGAGCGTAGACGCAGAAGCTCGCTTGCAAGCGATAAGGGACCAGCACAGACACGGGGACAGGATGCTCCCAGCTCCCAGCTCCCAGCGAGGCCTGGCCAGCAAGGAGAGGTCAAAGAGAACTTGAAAGAGGTTAAATCCTAAAAGGGATATAGAAGTTCAGCAGGCAGATAGGCAGAGGAGGAGGTCTCTGAAGCAGAGGAAACCAAGGCGGGCAGGTGAGAGACCCCCTGAGCATTGCAGGCTGGCAAGTAAAGGGCAGAGGAGGGGTGCGGAGAGCGAGGCTGGTCCTACCTGCCATGGACATGCCTGTAATTTTTATCAGGAAGGGAAAATAATTTGAAGAACTGTAAGAAGAGCAGTAACTAGATCTCTGTTACAGAAATACTGCTTGGGCCCAGAATGGTGGACAGAGGAAGCAGGAAGGTAACTGCAAAATCAGAACTGGGCCCCTGGGGTCAGAGAAGAATATGGACCTAATGTTGAGGAGTCAAGAACTGATAAGAATTCAAGAGAGAGAGGTGATGAGACCCTACAGACATCTAGCAGGGGAATGAGATAGAAGATGGTGGCCCTTGAAGCATGGACATGCGGGGAGACCCAGAAAGAAGGGGTGCACTCCTTGGCCTGAAGGAAGTTAAAGAAGGGCTTTAAATGTCTGTCTTAAAATGGGAGAGACCTGAGCTTGTCTGCAGGCAGGGGAAGCAGGGTGAGAAGATTGAAACACGAAGTGATGAGATGTAGAGCAATGGACCCAACGCTGGCCAAGTGGGCCAGTTCACCGCAACAGCAGGGGCATTCTACAATATGGACTCGGGTGCCTAGAAACCTCTAGTTTAAAAAGCTCCTCAAGTTATTCTATTGTTGCTCTGTGGAATGGAGCTGGAACCACTGGCTGAGAGCTTGCATCCAAGACTTCAATGCTCTGTTTTCAACTCGATCATTTCCTCTGGCGTTCTGTTTTAAATGGCCAATTAAAATTGTAAAGAATCTTAATAACCTGAAGGTACAATCAGGTATCTTCCTCTCTAATCCTTAACTCTGTGTTTATCACCCCCAATTCTAGTGTGGACTGAAAAGCCTTTCTTGAGGTTTGTTCTCAGACTTCAGATGATTCAGCATCAAAACACTCCTGGGGTTCTTATCTGTTTCAGTCCCAGGCAGTCAATTCATCTTCCTAAACAGTTCACAGCCATTGCCGGGAAAAGTCTTAGGTTGCATTTTCACCTGCTCTGCTCTCTGATCCTCCGGCTTCCTTTCCCTATGAGCAGCAGAAGTGGGGAAAGAAAAAAGAGAGAGACGGGAAGAGGAAGAAAAGCTATACATGCAGTCTTTTCACTGTAAGGAGAAAGCCTTTCTTGACTCTGCATGAGCACAAAAAGTTCTCTCCACACCCGCCACCATTTGTAAGTGCAGTTTCACGCCAGCCTCGAAGCGGCACTGCCTGACACAGGACGGCACGTCCCAGGGGACTTTCATTTTTCCAGCACCCTCTTCACAGCAGGAGCTATCCAGAAACAGCTTTAGATCCTGTTCCTCTAACCATTTCCTCCACCAGCTTGTCTTCCTGACACGAAAAAGAACGTTTCAGGCAAAATTTAAAGATACTCCTACAGAAGGTATTTAAAATAATTTCAATGTGCGATGACTCCGCTCTATATATTATTTACCTATTCATGTCAGGAATGTAAGTTTCGCTTCCTGATTGAGACTGACGCTTTACCCGAGAGCAGAGAGCAGGCTGTAAGTGCTGAAGTACAGGGAATACTGGGGGTAAGATGGGGATGAACACTTACTGGCTGTCTGCTGTGTGTTTTGGTGGATACGTGAGGGCTCGCTTCGCTTTTATGACCACTCCGTGAGACTCGATGACCCTTATCTTGCTGATAAGGAAACAAGTTCACAGGGGTTGAGAGAGTCATCCAGCTACTGAGGGGCCAGGTCAGGACTCTCGTAGACCTCTCCAAGTGCCAAGCCCACACTTTTCTTTGGTTATGACATATGGTGAGGAAATATTTATTTTCAGGGTAAAAAAAAATGAACAGGATTCTATGGAAGGATGTGATAAAGGAAAGAGGCAGGAGAAAGAAAAGAATCCAGCTGAGAAACAGAGGAGAGACCAGAGCTCCAGGTGACGCCAAGACCCTAGGATCTGGGGAGGGCAGCGGACAGCGTCGGGTGGGAAGGACAGCTGGTTACATGGAAAGTAGCCAACTTGTCCCAGAGCACCCAACACGCAGAAGATCTGGCCTAGAAGGGATTCTTCAAAGGTAAAACCCCGATGACAGGTCATCAAATAGAACTACCAGGGGCAGCGCCCATGAAGGTGCTCGGCTCAAAGAGCCTCCCCATGGCTGTTCAGCAACAACCTTCCAGCCCTTCCAAAGAAATTCTGAACACAAACTCTTAACTATATACCTTCAAACAAAATATTTAACAAGTGAAGTAATTGTGAATAAAAACTGAAATCTAGTTAGGAGGACTGTTTTTCATATAGCTGTGCTAGGTCGCTCAGTTACATCTGACTCTTCGCCACCCCATGGACTGTAGCCCGCCAGGCTCCTCTGTCCATGGGATTTTCCAGGCAAGAATACTGGAATGGGTGGCCACTTCCTTCCCCAGAGGATTTTCCTGAGCCAGGGATCAAAGTCTTGTCTCCTGCATTGGCAGGTGGATTCTTCCACTGAGCCACCTGGGAGGCCCATATTGCATACTCTAGAGTTAAACAAATAAGAGAATAAACTCGGTTTGGGAGCTGACTTGGAGTTGGGAGGATAAACTTTTGCTCTTACGAGCTATGAAGAGAGAATTATAGGAACCAGATACAGACGTGTGTGCAGGACTCTAGTAAACAGCTGGCTCCTGCGCTAGAGCTGGGAAGTACAAGAAGAGCTGGATCATGGCCAGAGATGAGCCAGCGAGTAAGGAAGTGCTCCGAGAACGACGGTGATGGTGGTGGTTTAGTCACTAAGTTGTGTCGGACTCTTGCGATCCCATGGACTTTAGCCCGCCAGGCTCCTCTGTCCATGGGATTTCTCACGCAAGAATATTGGAGAGGGTTGCCATTTCCTCCTCCAGGGGATCTTCCCGACCCAAGAATTGAAGCCAGGTCTCCTGCATTGCCTGCAGATTCTTTACCAACTGACCTATGAGGAAAGTCCTCCGAGAAGGATGGGAACATATTAAAGAACACCAAGGGAGCTTGAGGGGCTTGCATGGGCCAAACCAGGGAAGATTTAAGCACCAAAATAAATAACCACTGACTAAAACAGAAATTCACAAGTGTACACTGATATAAATACATGAATAAATAAGTGGGAAAGAAGGAAAAATCTCCCTTCGTGGAGAATGCCAACTAATAAATGTAGAAGGATGCATTAGAAATTTACCACCTGGCAACTCTGGCAGTAATAACTGGTCCAGGTGAAAATCATCAGTGGGCACTAAAAGTGGTGGAGAGAATATCTGCACCATCTCACAGCATCTCCCCACAAGAGTGTTAGCAACAACAGAGAAAAAATTAGTGACTTGACAGTGGAGAGACCTGGAAAATCAAAATGGAATCAACACTGCTCTTCACATGGCCCACAAGAAGAACACAGCACCACTTCCATGGGATTCCGGACAAAAACACATCACTGGAGCCTCATAAGGAAACCATAATGCCTGACTGGATGCCTGGCCAGACATTCTCCTTTACTTTTGCTACAAAGGATACTGTTGGGACAAGTGATATGATTTGAATATGGCCTATAAATCAGATGATATCATTATATCAATGTTAATTTCCTGATTCTGATGACTGTATTGTGGTTACATATCAGAGACTCCCTCTTTTTTTAGGAAACACACACCAAAATATTTAATGGTGAAAGGGGATCTTGTTGGCACCTTACTTTGAAATGGTTCAGGAAAAGAAAAGAAAACGTGTGTGTGTGCGTGTGTGTGCGTGTGTATACACAAATAGAATGATAGAGTAAATGAGCTAAGATGTTAATGTTTTGGGAATATGAATGAAGAATACAGGGTTTCTTTGTGCTGTTCTTACAAGTTTCTGTAAGTCTGAAATGATCTCCAGGTAGAAAGTAAAACAAAATCATCTCACATATTGAACCAGCTGCTGCTTAAAACCTCAAGTCCTCTCTTGGGCAGTTTCTGGACCCATCAGTTGGCCCCCTGGCTCCTCCTACCAGCCTGGGATATGAACCACTGCCTCTTCAGACAACTGTACCTGTTAGATAATTCCTCCTTACACTGAGGCACAGTCTATGCCCCAGGTATTTTTCACCCTTCAAACCTACATGCCTTTCCCTGTGCTTAGAATCTTTTTCCCCTAAATCATTTCAAAGGCTTTCTACCATCTTTAGGTACCATGTTCTTTTTTAAAGACCAAACTTCTTACTCTCATTTTCTTGCTTCTGAAGATTTTCCCCTCAGTCTCTTAATAATATTATTTCTTCTACTACAAAATGAAGTAGATGGACTAGATGGCCTGTCAGATCCTATCACAGGACTGTGAATTTCTTAGAGCAAGGGCTGTGCAGTGTGCCTGGCACTGACATGTGGTAAATGTGACGCACGTGTTGGACCAGGCAAATCATCAAACCCAACCAACATGCTGAGACCAATGGTTGGTTGACAAGCTCCAGTAAGTAGACCTTTGCACAATGCCAACTTTATCTAATTTTTCAAAAGCTGAATACAAAAACACCTTTAAATGTTTAATTGCTTCCCTGAAACCCAGTAAGATATATAATGCACCCACCACTTTAGGATCTGCTGGGAGAAACTGAGGGCAAGAGAAGGGGGCAACAGAGGATGAGATGGTTGGATAGCATCACCGACTCAATGGACCGACTTAATGAGTTTGAGCAAACTCCAGGAGACGGTGAAGGACAGGGAAGCCTGGCATGCCACAGTCCACGGGGTCACAACAGTTGGACACGACTTAGCAACTGAAAAACAACCGCTTTAGGAAACAGCTGTGTCTGTGAAAACTTGTGGATTAATCAACCTGCTTGACTTCCAGTTTTGAGCACACTGTAATTACCCAATCGATGGCTGTTCAACTGACCTCACTATTTCTTTCCATTATTCAACCTATGGCACACCTGTTAAGTTACAGGAACAGCCCATAGGAAAGACGAACAACATCTAATATATACAGTCCCTAGTGATGGCATTTCTGCTTAAGAATCACAAAATGCTGTTCTGTAATTAAAAACAAACAAACAAAAAGTCAACTAGGGCAGAGGAGTTACACAGTGAATTAGATTTAAAGCCCGAACTAGAACTCAAGCCTAAGGCACCGACGTCAGAGTTCCTTCTGCTGTATCTCATCCGTATCCCATCTCTCTGCCAACTTGACCCTGGAATGCTTCCTCGAGGATAAGTTTTTCATTTACATTTAAACACCCAGTTGTTAGTCTATAATGCTTTGAAGGACCTCTCTAGAAACTGGGAGTTGTCTTGCTCTTTTTATTTATAAAATGTAAAAACAAATATGATATAAAAGATATAAAGTTCAAGCTTTATCACTAAATAAGTATTTTCTAATCAATCTGTATATAAAAATATTTGGGGTTCCTCTAAGGCTTCTACAGGCTTCCCTGGTGGCTCAGATGGTAAAGAATCTGCCCTCAATGCGGAAGACCTGGGTTCCATCCCTGGGTCGGGAAGATCCCCTGGAGAAGGAAATGGCAGCCCAGTCCAGTACTCTTGCCTGGAAAATCCCATGGACAGAGGACCCCGGTAGGCTACAGTCCATGGGGTCACAAAGAGTCAGACTTCACTTTGACTTTAAGGCTTCTATATCTAATTTTTAAAACTTTTTATTAAAATATAATAAGCCTACACAAGATACCTATATTATAGCCTATGGCTTGATGGATTTTCACAACACTCAGATCAAGAGAAGGCATCAGCAGCGTCCTAGGCTTCAGTTCCTCCCAGCCTCCACGAGGCACCAAGACACAGTCTTCTAAGCGCTGAAGCAGTGCTGTGTTTGGTCTGGCTTCTTTCATTGCCTTTCTGAGAGAGCTTTCTTCACTGTGTGTAGTTAGAGATCGTTTCATTGCTATATAATATTCCACACTATATTTACCCATTCCACTGCCAGGAGGACTTCGAATCTGCTTTTTTGTATTTGTTATTTTATATTACTTTCTTATAGAAGACTCCTAGAGTTGTAGAAGCCCTATGCTTCACAAAGCCAAGATCAATTCCTGGGTACATCCATGTGATGAAATGTCTTACATTCTTTTTAAAAGGAATGTTTTAGCAAAACAGATAGCCTGGGAAAGTCAGAGGCACGATACCTGGGACCTGCCGTTTTGCAGTCCAGTGGCACGTAGTATGCACTCATGTCTACTAAATAAACGCCACATTGGAAAGTACAGTAAGTCACTTAAGGGAAACTGTGACAAGATGACAGAAACAGCAGCTCAGATATATTTCATATTTGAATTGTCATCACACTATGGGAACTACCTCTCTAGCTAGTCCCTTCTCAAACAACATACCCGGTGTATAGGAGGCATCTGAAGGGGAGAGAGGGACACTGAGTTTATCGTGTAGTATTAAAAAGTGAAATAAGAACCAAGAAACCTAATTCTATTATCTCTATTTGTCCCTAGCTTTTAAGACTTCATTACTATGGGCCTGAACCACCTTATTTTTGTACATTGAAGGACTATAATCTCAAAGTCTCTTCAGCTCTCTGATTCTTAGACACTCTCACTGTAAGATAATAAGAATAAATGAAATATACTTCTATTGTTTATTAAAAGAGTATTTGAAAATTCTAATAAAGATTGAGGAGAAGGGGACGACAGAGGATGAGACGGTTGGATGGTATCACCAACTCAGTGGATGTGGGTTTGGGTGGACTCCAGGAGTTGGTGATGGATAGGGAGGGGCCTGGCGTGCCGTGGTTCATGGGGTCGCAAAGAGTTGGACACGACTGAGCAACTGAACTGAACTGAATAACACATTATGGTATAATACTGTATTCTCATTCATATTCTGAATATTTAGGAATTAAGTAAACAAGTAGTTTAATTTTTTTCTATGTGTCTAAAGAACGGAGCAAGAAATTCCAACCTAAAAACTTTTGCTGACAATTCTGGGCTAGTAAGTGTGTCTACCAATTGCACTGAAAGCTTTTTAAACCAAAAAATTAATCGTGTAAAAAACATTCCAAGGTGGAAAAAAAAAGAAGAAGACCTCCTAGGTATCTATACCCTTACTACCCATTCAATCTCTACTGATGAATTCTAAAGTTACAAATTTAGGTATCTTTAAAAAATTTATAAATTCAGTATTAATTACTCCTAAAGACTCTTAAAGACTGACAATTTTCTCATTTTTCTACAAGATTCGCAACAGTTTGCTGTTACAAAAAGGTAATAATAAGCAGTAAACTGTTAAAAAAAAAAACAGCAAAAGAGGAGAAAATAAACATCAGATGTGGAGTCTCCATTAAAAAAAAAAAANGCTTAGAATCTTTTTCCCCTAAATCATTTCAAAGGCTTTCTACCATCTTTAGGTACCATGTTCTTTTTTAAAGACCAAACTTCTTACTCTCATTTTCTTGCTTCTGAAGATTTTCCCCTCAGTCTCTTAATAATATTATTTCTTCTACTACAAAATGAAGTAGATGGACTAGATGGCCTGTCAGATCCTATCACAGGACTGTGAATTTCTTAGAGCAAGGGCTGTGCAGTGTGCCTGGCACTGACATGTGGTAAATGTGACGCACGTGTTGGACCAGGCAAATCATCAAACCCAACCAACATGCTGAGACCAATGGTTGGTTGACAAGCTCCAGTAAGTAGACCTTTGCACAATGCCAACTTTATCTAATTTTTCAAAAGCTGAATACAAAAACACCTTTAAATGTTTAATTGCTTCCCTGAAACCCAGTAAGATATATAATGCACCCACCACTTTAGGATCTGCTGGGAGAAACTGAGGGCAAGAGAAGGGGGCAACAGAGGATGAGATGGTTGGATAGCATCACCGACTCAATGGACCGACTTAATGAGTTTGAGCAAACTCCAGGAGACGGTGAAGGACAGGGAAGCCTGGCATGCCACAGTCCACGGGGTCACAACAGTTGGACACGACTTAGCAACTGAAAAACAACCGCTTTAGGAAACAGCTGTGTCTGTGAAAACTTGTGGATTAATCAACCTGCTTGACTTCCAGTTTTGAGCACACTGTAATTACCCAATCGATGGCTGTTCAACTGACCTCACTATTTCTTTCCATTATTCAACCTATGGCACACCTGTTAAGTTACAGGAACAGCCCATAGGAAAGACGAACAACATCTAATATATACAGTCCCTAGTGATGGCATTTCTGCTTAAGAATCACAAAATGCTGTTCTGTAATTAAAAACAAACAAACAAAAAGTCAACTAGGGCAGAGGAGTTACACAGTGAATTAGATTTAAAGCCCGAACTAGAACTCAAGCCTAAGGCACCGACGTCAGAGTTCCTTCTGCTGTATCTCATCCGTATCCCATCTCTCTGCCAACTTGACCCTGGAATGCTTCCTCGAGGATAAGTTTTTCATTTACATTTAAACACCCAGTTGTTAGTCTATAATGCTTTGAAGGACCTCTCTAGAAACTGGGAGTTGTCTTGCTCTTTTTATTTATAAAATGTAAAAACAAATATGATATAAAAGATATAAAGTTCAAGCTTTATCACTAAATAAGTATTTTCTAATCAATCTGTATATAAAAATATTTGGGGTTCCTCTAAGGCTTCTACAGGCTTCCCTGGTGGCTCAGATGGTAAAGAATCTGCCCTCAATGCGGAAGACCTGGGTTCCATCCCTGGGTCGGGAAGATCCCCTGGAGAAGGAAATGGCAGCCCAGTCCAGTACTCTTGCCTGGAAAATCCCATGGACAGAGGACCCCGGTAGGCTACAGTCCATGGGGTCACAAAGAGTCAGACTTCACTTTGACTTTAAGGCTTCTATATCTAATTTTTAAAACTTTTTATTAAAATATAATAAGCCTACACAAGATACCTATATTATAGCCTATGGCTTGATGGATTTTCACAACACTCAGATCAAGAGAAGGCATCAGCAGCGTCCTAGGCTTCAGTTCCTCCCAGCCTCCACGAGGCACCAAGACACAGTCTTCTAAGCGCTGAAGCAGTGCTGTGTTTGGTCTGGCTTCTTTCATTGCCTTTCTGAGAGAGCTTTCTTCACTGTGTGTAGTTAGAGATCGTTTCATTGCTATATAATATTCCACACTATATTTACCCATTCCACTGCCAGGAGGACTTCGAATCTGCTTTTTTGTATTTGTTATTTTATATTACTTTCTTATAGAAGACTCCTAGAGTTGTAGAAGCCCTATGCTTCACAAAGCCAAGATCAATTCCTGGGTACATCCATGTGATGAAATGTCTTACATTCTTTTTAAAAGGAATGTTTTAGCAAAACAGATAGCCTGGGAAAGTCAGAGGCACGATACCTGGGACCTGCCGTTTTGCAGTCCAGTGGCACGTAGTATGCACTCATGTCTACTAAATAAACGCCACATTGGAAAGTACAGTAAGTCACTTAAGGGAAACTGTGACAAGATGACAGAAACAGCAGCTCAGATATATTTCATATTTGAATTGTCATCACACTATGGGAACTACCTCTCTAGCTAGTCCCTTCTCAAACAACATACCCGGTGTATAGGAGGCATCTGAAGGGGAGAGAGGGACACTGAGTTTATCGTGTAGTATTAAAAAGTGAAATAAGAACCAAGAAACCTAATTCTATTATCTCTATTTGTCCCTAGCTTTTAAGACTTCATTACTATGGGCCTGAACCACCTTATTTTTGTACATTGAAGGACTATAATCTCAAAGTCTCTTCAGCTCTCTGATTCTTAGACACTCTCACTGTAAGATAATAAGAATAAATGAAATATACTTCTATTGTTTATTAAAAGAGTATTTGAAAATTCTAATAAAGATTGAGGAGAAGGGGACGACAGAGGATGAGACGGTTGGATGGTATCACCAACTCAGTGGATGTGGGTTTGGGTGGACTCCAGGAGTTGGTGATGGATAGGGAGGGGCCTGGCGTGCCGTGGTTCATGGGGTCGCAAAGAGTTGGACACGACTGAGCAACTGAACTGAACTGAATAACACATTATGGTATAATACTGTATTCTCATTCATATTCTGAATATTTAGGAATTAAGTAAACAAGTAGTTTAATTTTTTTCTATGTGTCTAAAGAACGGAGCAAGAAATTCCAACCTAAAAACTTTTGCTGACAATTCTGGGCTAGTAAGTGTGTCTACCAATTGCACTGAAAGCTTTTTAAACCAAAAAATTAATCGTGTAAAAAACATTCCAAGGTGGAAAAAAAAAGAAGAAGACCTCCTAGGTATCTATACCCTTACTACCCATTCAATCTCTACTGATGAATTCTAAAGTTACAAATTTAGGTATCTTTAAAAAATTTATAAATTCAGTATTAATTACTCCTAAAGACTCTTAAAGACTGACAATTTTCTCATTTTTCTACAAGATTCGCAACAGTTTGCTGTTACAAAAAGGTAATAATAAGCAGTAAACTGTTAAAAAAAAAAACAGCAAAAGAGGAGAAAATAAACATCAGATGTGGAGTCTCCATTAAAAAAAAAAAAACACAGCAGATAGGAAAGTGAGCAATTTGGGTAAAGGAAGTTCAAAGAGAGATTTGAAAATCAGGGTGACAGTTTTATTTAGATTTGCTAAAGATAAAGTAAGCAAGTCAAAGCACAAGTGATAGGTGAGCCACACTGTCCTATTTCTAGCACCAGAAAAAGTCTGGAGGAAGAGCTGGGTACACTCTGAAGTTTAAGCATCTATCAGGGAGGTAAGAAAATTAGTTTTAATAGGCGGCAGAAAAGTTAAAACGCAGACAAAGATTTCAATAAAATAACTGATTTTGGCTCTATATTTCAAAGGTGAAGAAAGTAACCAACAGGCTCTGTGACTTTTAAGACAATACATTGATGTTTACAAATGAGCTAATTAAAACTCACTGCATAGAACGTGAGGTAACAGTTAATAATGCCCGTGACCTCGTGCCCAGCCCCCACACACAGGGACATTCGAGACCTCGCTGGCTTCTCTCCCCCATGGGCACAATTAACGCACTTCTGACAGCAGCATTTCAGAAGCTACCGTGACCAGAAGCAAGCTGTTCCTTCAAACATAGTCCTTAGGAAACCAACAGGAAAACTTTCCCAAAGTGATCAGCACTTTAAAATACCCATTTCATTCAAAAGTAAAATATCTCTAGATGACAGCTCACGATTAAATTTAGAGATGACAAAGTCCACAGTCAGGAATATGCAGACCCCTGAACACTGCAAGTAAGGCACATTTTTTTGGTAACAATCTTTTTGAATTAGAAATAAAGCACTTTACATTATTTTGGAAAATTAACTGCTCTTTCTTTTGTTGAAATTTTCTATGTTTGTTTTGACTATAAGGGAACAAAGAAAAGAAAACTCAGTCATTTCACCAACTAACTTACACACGTGTAACATTTACCTTTTAGTCATTAGGGGTCTCCCTTGTGATACAGAAGACACAAACTATAAATAAGAAGGAAGGAAAAGAAAGAACACTTTCTTTTTGTAAATACAGATTTGGAAGTTTTAAAGGAATAGGAGATTACTATTGCTTGTTTGGAGTTTGATTATATTCTGTCCATAAAACAGTCCTATGGGAAAGGGGAATTTATTTGCTTTTGAAACCAAGTTTGCTTTTACTGTCTCCTGATTAAAGCAGAATTCACACAGGGTTCTCCACGAAGAAAAGTAAAAACCTGTGCTTTTCGCAGTGCACTTTTCTGCCGGTAGATAAGGATTTCTTCTTTTCTCTCTTCTGTTTGGAGTAATTAGACACCAGAGGTGGGGGGAGAGTGGGCAAATTCACTAAATTAGATATATTTTAAAAGGACCATTGTTCTATTTCTTAAGGCTCTGACTTTGTTAATAATGCATTCGGACCACCCTACAAAGGTAACTGTTGAGGAGACCGGCAACTTCTATTTCACACAGCTGCCCCCACCCCCACCCCGAACGCCAGCAGCGTCCTGGTTCCACGGAGCCTCCAATCGAGCCGTCTGCCCTCGGAGGAGATGGCCAAAGCTTCCTCCACTCGGCTGGGTCTTCTCTCTGTTATAACACAATCTGCATCAGCCAGCTATAAAATAAATCGACCTACCGTTGATGGAAACGTGTCATTCTTCAGCCAGAAAGAGAAATGGCTAAGTAGGTGGAAATGTAGACCCATATTAGGAAGATTAATACATGTGAAGCTCTAAGACCATCATTTATAGGAACTTTCAAAGAAAACGGTTACAGTTTCCAGAAACGGTGCCAGATGTTTATATTACCTTCAATTTAAATGGTTAAATAAATAAACAGTGTGTGAAGTACGGAGAAGGGGGAAAAGGTAAGAGGGGCCGATTATGACAGCAGCAGCGTGTTTTATTTACTACTGTGTAAATACCGATGGATAAATAATACCTAAAACCAGCAGGAAGACTATTTTCAGTCTCCTTATTTCAATTAACGGCTCAGATAAGCAAGCGTCATTTAAAACAAAGAATACTTACAAATCAGTACCTTTAATTGAGGGCTAAAGGAAAAACAGTGCATTTTGGAGAATTAAGAATTGTAAACACAAGCAGGGACGGCGTAATTCCAGCCTATGAAACCCAAGCAGTTACTGAAGAGGAAAAGAACTAGAGTCCAGCCTATATAGCTTCTTTGGCGTGCATGGCCTCAGCAGTTATCGGGCATTTGTAGCCAAGCAATCTGGGGAAATTTCTGAGAACTCTGCACCTTGGGAGAAAATTACCTCAATCAGCATTTCTCCTAACACTATGGTGCTGTTTCCACAGACAATTAATTGAAATAAGCACCAAGACAAAATATATCCCTTCAGAGCCTACATTTTCTAATATATTCATGAACACATGTCATAAAACTATTCCTCTGAGTAACACAGAAAACAAAAAAACACTTTTTGTCTCTCAACATATGAGCTCATATCTAGGTGTGAAAAGAAGTGTCAAAATCATGAAATACCATCACCTCTTGATAAGGTAAGGGTTTTTTTTTCCTACCACCAAGCAACCAGACATCTGATGTATATAGGAAAGCCCAGGGGTAAGGTACATATAACTTCATAAAAATAATTATCTTAAAACGTAAACCTAATTAATACTCATAGTTTATAAATGGATTGTAATATTTATACTTTTGCATTTCTTAAAAAAAATTAGCCTCTAAAACTTCATCAGTACAGGTTTAAATGTTGGGCAATTAAGGATTTCTAAAAACATTAATCTGTTCTCACTTTCTTTTCTTTAAAATGCCTATAAAATTAATTGCACTCCTGAGCTCCATACAAATAAATAAAAATAGTAAGAGGTATATTTTATATGACACGCTCACAAGCTTTAAAAATTCATTAAGAGCTTGGCAATAATATTTTCAGAGCATTTTACTATTACATATCGATCCTAATGCGCTTGACTTATCTGGAGAGATAAAACTTATCTTGACCTTGCTGAATACAAATAGCCTCGACTAAAACCTGTGATGGCCTCTTGGGGAAAACACAGCGATAATCATTACCGAGAGGAGACAGGAACTGCGAGCACGCCCGACAAACGCTTCCACAAGATGCCAACTTGCTTTTCTCTCACTGTGGCCATAAGAAATGAAAAGACAATGGCTCTGTATCCACAAATAATTAAGCACTGAGTTACTTTCTTTAACTGACCTGACATATTTTAGTTTCCTAGCAAGAATCTAGTACAGTTTCTATATATTCTTCTGTCATGTGACTGCTTTTTCAAAATACCTGGTCCAGTCTGCCTCACGATGCACCTAAAACACAGAGCTTGGGACTGATGGGAGGAAGGGAGAAAACTACAAAGTCCTCCTCTGCCGACTTCTATAGTGTCAGAGAAATTTAGGGGAAATGACCAAGAGCCTGCTCAAGGTGCAGCTCATACTTGACTCCAATTCCACCAAAATATTCTAAAATTCTAATGCAGTGACCAATGAATAAAATGTATTTCTAACTTTTTAAAAATTACATGGTAGCTCCCCTCAACCATCTTCCTCCTCTCTCAAATTTTACCCCTGCAATTTTACTGTCAGGGTGAATGGCTAAGTCAACATTAAATCACCTATTCAGTTTTTCGAAGTCTGTGATACACAAAGTAAGCCAATGCAAGTCCTTTTTCACCTTTTAAAATAGAGGCCTGTTTTGAGATTAAACACACCCTTAACTAGAGTATTACATAAAGTTTTAAAAAATACAAAAAAACTTGAAGAAAATGCTAGCTAATTCCAGAATATCACATGGCTGCCAATTAGAGACTTAAAAATAAACTAAACCGTTAAGACTTCTAATTCTCAAATACTTCCCTTTTACAAACATTCAAGTATAAAATGAAATTAATTTCAAGCCCATGAAATTTTTACTACTTTTTTAAGTTTCTGAAAAATATACTACTACTAATCTACAATTTGATTTCAAATAAGGTCCTTGTTTGTTTTAAGCAACTTTAGGATTTATGGATAAATTATGATTTTATGAATCACAGCCCTGCTGCTGCTGCTAAGTCGCTTCAGTCATGTCCAACTCTGTGCAACCCCAGAGACAGCAGCCCACCAGGCTCCCCGGTCCCTGGGATTCTCCAGGCAAGAACACTGGAGGGGGTTGCCATTTCCTTCTCCCTGACACAACTTCAAATTCAGTCTTGGGTTTCCTCTAACCTCTCTGCCCCCATAGGCAGCCAGGCAGCAAGTGCACACTTACTGTCATTTTATGTAACATTTATGTTCCTTTAAGAAAGAGAGGAGTAACTTTAATTGTGCTTTAATATCCACTATTTTACCAGCTAAATATCTACATCAATAGTGCTTAATTTTAAGGAGGAACGAAAAAGAAATTACATAGAGAATTGGCTAAGTAGATCAGTGGTTCCTTAAAGCAGTACAGTAATGCTGAGACATTTTTAAAACCCTGCAAGAATTCCTTGCCCTCTATTATTATTCACAGCACCTGAACCTAAGACATTATTACCATGGCACATTAACTCTGCTATTTCTCGAGACAAAACCAGGAATTTTAAATGTTCCCTATCAAACAATTTGCTCCAAGCACCTAAATACAACACTGTGATTTTATATATTTCCATCTACACTATTGCTTGGTGCTGATAAACCACAATACAACTTTCTGTGTTTTAATAGGCGACAGTTTTTGGCACTGGCTTATAGAACAGTACAGACTTAAAAAAAAAAAAACCACCATCCACAAACTCTGCCACAAAGAATAAGGCTCCATTGCTAATTATACAGGGAACTGATTTTAATTACACAGAGAACATTGCTTTTAAAAACACTTTCCAAACTGCAAAAGCAGATGGGGGAGTTAGTGAATCAATAAAACAAGTCTACTGCAGTACAACAGTGCCCTCTACTGGTATGTGCTGAACTTTGCAAAGAAAAAAACATTTTATTCAAAGACTGATTCTGGAAAATTTTGCTGCTTTAACATAAATAAGTTCTATTTGTGCCACATCAATATTTAACTTTATATTTTAAAAGCTTCTTAACGAAATTTAGAGTTTTAAAATAACTAAATTTAAGAAGTATGGTTTACAACGATACCATCTGAGTAAAAGACAGTTTTTTTTCTTAATGATGAAAAAATATTAAAAATATCTGGGAAAATAAAAATAAAAATATCTGGGACTTCCCTGTTGATCCAGTGGTTAAGACTGCTCTCCCAGTGTAGGGGGCCTGGGTTCAACCTCTGGTCAGGGAACTAGATTCCACATGCCGAGGAAGTAAGACCCAGCATAGCCAAATAAAAGTAAAAAACAAAACAAAATATTTGGATCATTCATAAATAATATTCCTTAATGTAAAACTTGTATAGTAAAAGAAAATAAATTTTCACTAATTTAACTGTATACATTTTACCTAACTGTCCATCAAGCATTAAATGTCATAATATCAAGATAGCAGTAGTTATTTGTAATAAACTTATAAGCTATTTGTAATAAACTTATAGTCCGAGAATATTTATTTCTTTTACTCTTTTCTTTTAATCAGCTACTGTTTCTGTAAGAATACCCTTGGTTTCAGCAACAATCTATGTTTACTTAGCCCATGGCTCTCAATAACAAAATATCGTTACTATTAAAGTTCTTGTGTTTGAAGTAAAAACTCAACCATGTATGAAATCTGATTTCCAAGAAACCACATTATGAGACTTAAAGTTACATGATTCTTTAAAATTTTTGAATCTTAGATTTTACAAGATGTAAGATTTTACAAATCTTACATTTGGAAGATAGAAAACCTTAAAAAATAAGGTTTAAGGACAAGCACATTCAACTCGCCTCAGTGTATTAATATTACAACTTTAATCTCTAGCAGAAATAAACTATCCCTTGTGTCTGAAGAAGCTTTCCTGTTGTCTTTCCTTTTAAACAGCTTATTTCCATCACAGACACATACAATCTAAGTTGTGGAAACTGTACTTTAAAAAGCAGTTCAAGAACTTCTAACTGTATAGGAAACTGACTTGTTTCACATAACATGAAACTCTGAGCTTCAAGAAAGGTGATGCCCAGGATACAGTCTTTCAGCAACTTAAATTCGGCCAGCAGTGGGGATGGGACACAGGAAGGGTCAGAACCAGGCAGCTACACTCAGGAAACTGCAGGTGGCGGGTAAAGCTTTTGGTGAGGGTGGAAGGGAGGGATGCTAAGCAGTTCACGAAACAGACTTGGAGGAAAGGAGGAAAAGGCAGAAATGTGTCAAGTTCTGCTGCTGGACAGGGGTTAAAACTCGCAAGTGAAAAGGGTTTGGTTTGTGGTTTCACCAGTTACCATCCTGACTCTTCTTCAACAAAAGACTCACCTGTCTCAGCAGCAGTTAATTTTGAATTTTATAATGGTCGTCAACAGAAAAAATACAATTTATTTTATAAGGATCGCTTTCATAATCAACTACCAGAAAGTATGTTCACAATTAGGAAAGAAACTGTATTCAAACTGACCACTGGAAAAGAAGAAACAGAAATAATTATGAAAGCAGCAGAGACTTACATTAGACATGAAAATAGAGGGAGTATATCCTGAAGGATCTGAGGATTTTTTTAAGGGATATACTTCCTGAAAGAGTCAGAACAGGTATGTCCTTAAAGCACAGCAGTACAATGATGACTATTAAGACCTTCATAATTAAAGAAAGAGTTATGGATTACAAAAAGGAAAGGACCCAGCTGATCATTCTTGGGATCAGAGTTTTACAATTCCTACTCCTGAGTTCAAAGTTATGCATCATTTACCATGCAGGAGAAAAGAGCAAGTTGCCCTTTTCTGATACCTGTATTACTATGTGTATAATACTACAGACCAGCTGCCATTTTCCCCCACAATCTTTAAAAAAGAAAAAAGGATGTGCATATGAAATCCCTAAATGTAAACATTTGTAAAGTAGAAACAAACACCGTCTATCCAAGAATCTAAATTCCTGAAAATGAATTCTTTGGGCTGACCAAAACACAGAAGTCAGGCATGGATAAGAAGAGGCAATTTAAAATGAAG
This sequence comes from Neotragus moschatus, assembly GCA_006410615.1. Lineage (NCBI taxonomy): Eukaryota > Metazoa > Chordata > Mammalia > Artiodactyla > Bovidae > Neotragus > Neotragus moschatus. The sequence continues at coordinate 301,317 of SJYA01001903.1, read as the reverse complement.
ACAAACAGGTCATAAACACAGCCACTGTTAATCAAAGCCCTGTAAGATATAGCCATTTTTCGCCACTCTGGCAAAGAGCAAAAGTAACTCCCACGATGGAGGCCAAGTGACAGGGAAGAAGTGGACCCGTGCTAAGAGGAGAAGACACTGGGGTTACCTCGCTGGAGGGCAGTTTGGGACATGTATCCTTAAAAGTGTGGCAATCCTTTAATTGATCCAGTGATGCTGCTCTATAAATTTCTCTTCAGGAAATTATTAGAAAGTGCAGATAAGATAAGTGACCAAAGATATTCTTGAAAGCACTGTTAAGATGGTAAAAACTCCTAAACAACCTAAGGGTTACCACAAGGACGGATGGCACACCTATATAGGGCAGTACTGCAATAATGCCAGCTGCCACCAGAATACAGCTACAGACACAGAAAGACATGCTTAATAAAGTAAGAGAGTCGGAGGGAAACCAAATCACAACTCAGGACACATGGTGTGATCTTACTCTGGGAAAAAAGGAACCAGGAAGGACTGCACCCATATACACACACCCAGGGGGAAAAGCCAGGCAGGTCCCATCACGAAATGTGATTATAAGTGATGCCTCTGTTTCTTATATGGATTTTAGATTTTTTCTAAAATTAGTGTCTTTCTTATATAAAAAAGTTTTTATTTTTAAAATACAAGTAGGACATTAGAATAGTGTGTGAAATCTTCAGATTAACAAGATTAACAAACAAAATAGGCGAGTCATTATACTCCGAACTCTAAAACCAGTGCTCTGAACTCTAATCTTGGAAGGATCTTTATAGAAAATGATACGGGGTTAAGATTGAAACGCATGAATTCTGAAGTCAGATCTTCTTCAATTTAAATCCTACCTCTGCATTTCCTAACTGTGTGATCTTAGGAAAATTTCTTAAGGTTCTCAAAGTAATAAGAATATTAATACTTGCCTTATGGATTTTATTATTATGGCTTCCCTGCTAGTTCAAAAGGTAAAGAATCTGCCTGAGATACCGGAGACCTGGGTTCGACCCCTGAGTTGGGAAGATCCCCAGGAGAAGGGAATGGCTACCCACTCCAGTATTCTCGCCTAGAGAATTCCATGGACAGAGGAGCCTGGCGGACTATAGTCCACGGGATCATATAGAGTTGGACACGACTGAGCAACTAACACCATGGATTATGAGTGAACAGCTAACAAAATTATGATTATTAACCACATTATTGTTGATTACTCAGTACTGTCTAGGGCCCAGAAGACAGGGCACTAAGACCTTTACACAGACTACATCACTTCATCTTCTCCACTTCCTGTGAGGTAGGAACTATTTGTGATGTGTATTTCACATATGAGGAAATGAGACTTGGAACATTAAAGCAACTCGCCCAGTGAAATGGCTATGAAGATCTGCTCCAGAATTTGAACCCAAGACTGCGTGCCTACAAAGCTCATGGCTTTAACTACCATGTTGTGCGCCTCCACTCCTCCATGGTCATGCTAGCTGTGCTACTGTTGTTTTTACTCCTTCTGCTAAACTGACATTTTCTATTATTTTACTCAGAATATTTCACTTGTCAAACAATATAATAAAAATCCAACTCTTTGTTGTGACTAACACATGAAACTTCCCCGCTGTGCAAGACCGTACCCCTGACCTTTAAACTTCCAGTAGCCACCCTTCCTCCTCCAAGTGGAATGAGCATGTTCTTCAAATTCTTTATATATTCTCGAACACCACGGATCTGGTAACGGTAAACCCATTTCCCAGCTGATTCAGAACAAGGGTGTGATTTTTAAATGAGTCAGGAAAATACTTGTCTTTAAGCTCAAATTTAAACACTGGATTTCAGCCTTAGCATCAGCAGAATAATACTAGAAGAAGGGACTAAGAACTAGCTCCTTACTCTAAAATATAAAATAGCTTTTAAATGCACACTTGAAATCATATCTCTAAACTGCATTCCTCTCTTTGGGATTTAGACTGCATATTGATCTAAACCCAAATTTATCTCTGAGATCTGGAGTTCCCATCTTGGGCAGATTACATCTTAGAGCGTACAATTAATAACTCTTTCTGGCCCTCCTCCTCAGCATCAGCTCGCTGCCTTGAACACTTCCAAATCGCTTCCAAATGGGCTTTCCAAGTTCTCCTCCAACTCATCTGTCAACTCCAGCCTTCTCTATAGCTCTGCTTTCTTTCTAATAATTTGGAACTCTTCGATGGGTTCCCACTGCACTTAAAGTCCTGTTTCTTCTCCACGCATACCACATCAGGACTGACCCTGGCCACATGTTCTAGCCTGTTCCCTCTCAGAGGCACTGGCCTCATTCCTGGGTCTGGAAAACAACCCCAGTCTTACTTCCGCCCTCTGGCAGCAGCTCGCTCCTACCTGCACCCTCTTCCCTGACCATCACCAGGGAGCCATCAGCTGAGCCGCACCCCACGTGGAGGTAGCCGCCCGACACCCCCAAGCGCCTCGGTCACACCCCTTCCTTTAAATCTCTGCACAAGGAACATGTGTGTTGCACTCTTCTGTCCTGTGCTGTCAGCACACACGAGGTGGAACCCCAGCACCAGGACGTGGGACTCTCCGCCTGTTCTATTTGCTGCCACATGCCTAGTGTTCAGCATGGTGATGGCGTGGAAGAGATGTCTGGTGAAAAAAACTGTTTAGTTTTCCAACTTCACTAATCATAAACGTGACATATACACACTGCGGGCTTCCCTGGTGGCTCAGTGATAAAGAATCTGCCTGCAGTGCAGGAGACCAGGGCTCGATCCCTGGGTCGGGAAGATCCCCTGGAAGCTCTCTTGCCTGAAGGAGCCCATGGACAGAGGAGCCTGGCAGGCTGCAGTCCACAGGGTGGCACGGAGTTGGGCACGACTGAGTGACTAAGCAGCAGCAGCTAGCACACCGCAGGAACTCAGAAAATACAGAGGGACATTTTAGAAATGATTTTACATTCCCAAACCGCATTGCTATTTTGGCATGTCCTTCACGAGGCGGACTCAGGAGCTCTGAGCTAGTACCTGGGAAGGAGCGAGAGGCTGTGCCGAGAGGGAAAGTCAAGCAAGGTGCAGGGTGGTGGGTGCTGAATGCAGCACCTGTGCAGGAAACGGGGGTGGGGGGGGGGATGGTAAAACAGTAAAACAGTGTCACAGTTGCTTTTATCTGCATAAACAAGCGCTGTGGAGAGAGACACAAAGGTGAGGCCCTACAGCGACCAGAAGGGAATGAAATGGAGAGGAAGCCAGCCGAGAGCCGAGTCAGGGTGCGCTGGCTTATGCTGTTCTGATTTTCGAGCTAATGAAAGGCTCAGGTGGTCTTTCACTCTTGCCTGTGAAAAGCCCTCAGTCTAGGTGACCGTGTCGCCACTTTCCACGGGCTTGCAACCGAACTGTGAGGCACAGCGAAAGCGAGGCAGCGCAGGCAGGCCTGCCCCACCGCCAGTCTCCAACCAGCCCCGGCCCAGCTCAGCCGCCCAGCTGTGCCTTCTGGCCAGCCCGCTCTCCTTCTCTCTGAACCACTGGTCACACTCCTCCACCCTGTTCTGCTTTCCGACTCTCACGCCCGACCCTCCAGTCTCTGCTCATCACGCAGAAGCTCATGACTGGGGACTCCCCGCCAACCCCTCTCCAAACCCAGGAATCTCCCTGCATTTCTACCAGACCCTCCTGTAACAGGGGAGGGAAATCTTATCAAAGGTCTTATCTCCAAACATCCATGGTCAGCTGATTTTCAACAAAGCACTCGAGGCAATTCAATAAAGAATGGGTTACTTTTCAACAACTGATGCAATAAAATAGGATATCATATGCCCCAAGGGAAAAAACCCCACAAAACCAAACCAAACTATCTCAACCTATTTTCACTCCACACACAAAAGTTAACTCAAATCACAAGACAGAAAAAGTACAAATCATTTTTCAAAAAAAGATAAGGTGGACTTCATCAAAATTTGAAATGCCTGCTCCCTAAAAGACGTGGTTAATAAAATGAAAAGACGAAACAGAGGCTGAGAGAAAATATTTGCCTTCCAAAATGTTCATGTCCCTACACAAAAACCTACACACGGATGTTCATAACAGCTCTATTCACACTTACCAAAACCTTTTCTAAAGGGTCATCAATTAGTGAATGGATAAATAAATGGCAGCATATTCATTATAAGGAATACAACTCAGCAATAAAAATATGGCTACTGGTAAATATAAAAGGGATGAATCACAATAGCATTATGCCAAGTAAAAGCAGACAGACCCAAAAGGTTACACAGTGCACTATTCCATGTTCTAGAAAAGGAAAAATCACAGGACTAGAACACAGGGCAGTGACAGTAGGGAGGGATGCCAGGGTGGGCTATGGAAGGAAGGGAGGAAATTGGAAGGAAGGGAGGAAATTACAAAGCGATACGAGAAACTTACTGGGATGATTTGCATTTTTTTAAAAATTATCTTGAAAATTCTGGGAAAATGGTCGTTCGCAGTAGCAACATAATTTTGGGATCTCTCTGAACCTCTAAATGAAAACAGCAGAACCATGAGATAGCAAAACCAGAAGCCCATGAATAACATTTACAAGAAAACCAAGGGGTATCCCCAACAATTCCAAAATACAAGCAGATGTGGACAAAGAATACAAGAAACACAAGACCTATTTATCAGCAACATGTTATGGAAAAAGTAGAAGCAAGCAACAGAGCTTTGGACTTAACCTGAGAAATAACCAGCACACATTCATGGGAAAGCGCAGGGGCCACGCTGAGAACAGCGGCTAAAACTGCAGGGGTGCTGGTCACTCCAGACCAGACCAGTCCCCAAGCCCTGCGGTGAACCCTGCAGGGGCTGGCGAAGGTCAGGGCACCCTCCCAGCACAGGGCCCTGAAATCAGGAGAACCTCCTGGGGCTGGTACCAGAACTGGAACAGAATAGGGACAATAGAGATGAAAGAAAGACGAAGTCAGACAAAGTGGACAAGGAGAAGCAGCAAGGGGAGCTCAGAAGTCAAGCTGCAGTATTTCTCAACACTACACGCAGAGACCAAAAGAGGGCGCCCTAGGAAGATAGAAAAGCCATCTGAACCAAGCCCTCTCCTAAGAAAACGAACCTCAACAAAAATGAGCATCCAACAAGTATCAAGGTCAAAACCCACGCAAAGCTACTATGGCAGAAAAGGGAGAAACAGATTAACACTCTACTGAAAATGAAAGAAAAACTGGAAAACATGGAAAAAAGACAAACAGTTCAGCACTGCTGCCGCGGCTGCTAAGTCACTTCAGTTGTGTCTGACTCTGCAACCCCATAGACGGCAGCCCACCAGGCTCCCCCGTCCCTGGGATTCTCCAGGCAAGAACACTGGAGTGGGTTGCCATTTCCTTCTCCAATGCATGAAAGTGAAAAGTGAAAGTGAAGTCGCTTAGCCGTGTCTGACTCTTAGCAACCCCATGATGGGACTGCACCCTACCAGGCTCCTCCAGCCATGGGATCTTCCAGGAAAGAGTACTGGAGTGGAGTGCCATTGCCTTCTCTGGTTCAGCACTGAAACATACAATTTAAAAACAAGCTAGGGAATGTTTAGAAAATTATATAAGCTATGAAAATAAAAACATAAAGGACAATTAGAAAAATTCAGAAACAGATGATAGAAGCAAGATACTTCAAAATTTTTTTAAATTTTTATAAATAAAGACCAAAAAGAAAAAAAAAAGAGCAAACAAACTCTAATGTCTGAAGAGAAATAGAAAGTAAAAAGGAAAATTCTAAAATCAAGTAGTTAAAAGGTTAGAAAGAATTAAGAAGAAAAAACAAGTAATGGTGAAAGGCAAAAAGCCCCCAACATACAGCTAACAGTAAGTCCTGAAAAAGAAAACCAAACTAAAAGCATAGAACCAACAGAAAGGCAATACTTCAAGAAAAATCTCCTGAAGATATTAACTACATATTTAAAGAGGACAAGATGTACCTGAGAACATCAACCAGAACAACCAATGCCAAGATATTCTGATAAAATCGGGAGACTTCTTAGAAAAAAGAAAAAAAAAATCCTTTTAGTGTCTAAGTAAAAAGAACAAAATATTTTAAAAAGGAAAATACAAGATCAGAATTTACAGGCTAACCCAAGAGCAAGGAGCACTCCAGCGCACAGACTGTGGTTCTGAAATATCATTTCCAAAGAGAAAAACTCCTGATTGGAGTTCAACTTCCATGAATGGCAGAACAGCATGAGCCAGATAAGACTTCCCCAGGTAACAACTGAGGACTCTATTTTCTGCTCAATTTCACTGTGAACCTAAAACTTTTAAAAAACAAAGCCTTTTTTTTTTAATGCCGTGTAAAACAGCATCAAATATGTGAAATACTTATTCACTTTTATAAACACAAGTTTACAAAATATGTATAACAGCTGTACATTGAAAACTACAAAACACCACTGAGAAAAACTAAAGGTCTAAATAAAAGGAGAACTAACCCATGTCCATCGATCAGAAAGCTCAACAGGGTTACGGTTTCAATTGTCTCCAAACTGGTCTACAGATCTGATGCAGTCCCAACACAAATTCCAGCAGTGTTTCATGTAGAAATTTATAGGCTGGTCCTAAATTTCATATGGGAAAGCAAAAGAGTCTAGTGTCGAGTACTATAAAGCATCTGAAATGTTACTCTACTTTCAACCAAGAAAAATTTTTTAAATGAAAATGAAACACAGGTGGCAAATGAATTTCCTTCTGTCTCCTCACCTCATTCTCAACTGAGGATGGCCTCAAGCTCCTGTCTCTCTCAAGGGCAAAGGCATGGCAGGAGGAATGAATGAGTGAATGAATGAGGTGAACAGCAGGCAGTCTCACCACGGACGTGGGATCAGGAAGTGGGGAAGTCGGAATATGGGTCCTGTTATTCTCAAAGCCCAATCTGGGATGGGCTGCAAGAAAAGCCCATAATCATGGCTGCCCTCCAGGAACCCAGAAACCACATGGCAGGACCTGAAGACAGGATGTGTGTGGATGGAAAAGGGCTCTGACTCTCAACGAGGTGTTCCAGAAAGTCTAGAGGAGGTGACATTTGAATGAAGACCTGAAGAAGGTGAGGACACAAGTGGGACACACACACAGTTGCGTATATACACACAGTCACACATGCTCACATACACACACATAGCCAAGGCTCTGGTGTCATCCCCACCGACAAGCCTCAGGTCACTGACCTTAAACAGGAGCAAAAGCATGGCAAATTTCGGACTTTCAGAATCCCTGTGCATCCCTGACTAGTCATGTACACTTGTTTGACAGATTAATTAAGAGATGATTAAAAACAGATACACGGTGAGTCCCATAAGCCCAGTTTTCAAACTTGGCTCTGTCACTTGAGAAAGGATCTAACTTCTCTGGGCCTCAGTCTTCCATCTAAAATGAGGACTAAAGACCTACCTTAGAGTGAGGCTCTGAGGATTAAATAGATGCTGTATTTGAGGGGATGAGCGCCGTGAACACACGCTGGATGCTCAGAACAAGCTGGCTGGTTCCTAACTGTCCAACAGAAACTCAACTTCTGGCTCTGCTCACAAAGCAGACACACCAAGTGCTGCAGCAACAAGGTGATGCTGCCTCAGTGGGAAACCCGAGAGACCACACCTCACAATCAAGTGCCTGAAGGCCCGGCAGGCCCGAGACTTACTGCAGCAAACCACAAGCGACTGTGTGAGGCCCGCGTGAGGGCTGGGGGTCTGCTGTGGTCCTTCTTGAAACAAGCAGGCTGGAAGGCTTCGGCCACTGTCAGTCAGACAGTATTTTCAGCAGAAGACACAAGGAAGGGAGGGGCTAAATCTGTTTCTCTGTGAAGTCAGGAACTGCAGCCTGTTTTTGTTGTTTGCGGAGGCAGAGAAGAGGCTGCTCAGGGCTCACCTCTTTCTATCTGAGGACACCCAGCTTTCCACCTCTCTCCATCCTGAAGAGAACTGGTTCTAGACAAGCAGCAGAGCCAGGGCCGTAACTCCGCATGTGCTTTCCCCACTTCTTGTCCTACAAGCAAAGCTGTATCTTGGATGATCTAAGCAAGCCAACAGACAAACAAAAATGAAGAAGAAATGCTGTAATGTATCAGCGCATCTGAGGAGGAGAAGGAGGAAGAGGATGCTGTTGATATTAAAATAACTAAAGAGCTGGGTACTGGACTAGGTTCTAGGAGCTAGTCTCATTACGTTACGTGCATTAAGCTCACAATAACTCTACAGTAACTTCTATTAACAAAAGAGGTATCTAGGGTCAAAAGAAACAAATAGACAGAACTCAGGTAATAAGCTAAGACTTTTCAACATAACACAGTGAGGAATTAAGAAGCCCATGTGAGAACCTTCAGACTCCTTGTTCCATGTTCCAGTCTGCAAGACACTGGAAAAAGAAAGTCTGGAGTCTTCCTAAATAGTCAGGAATGACCAGAGCTTGTGAAAAACTAGTTAAGTATATATCCAAGAATAAATCAATGTTGTTAATGATATTAACTATAGCCCAGCTGATGTGGAAGAAAAAATGTCACTTGCCATATCAGCAAAACAAGGCCGCTGCAGCTGTCAAGCCATCAGCCACTGCGGCGGCCTGACCGTGCACCTTGAGGTGATCCTTCAGGATGGAGAAAAGCAGGATGCTGGCCCTAGACAGTCAAGGCGCACCTTCAAAGGAATGATTTCAGGGAGCCCAGGCTCTCGCATCCTCCCATACGCAGAAAAGCACTAAATGTATTAACTCAATGTCTGGTTTTAATTGACATCTTTTGATGTTCGCACTACCTACATATCTTGGGTTCTCCCTTACCTCTTAGGAAAGACTGCTCAGAGCAACCTGAGAAGCTGTTTTCTGGGTTTAAGTCCTCAGAAAATCTGACATAAATGATTAGGTCATGTGGGAGGTTCTAAGGTACCAAGTGCCAGGAAGAAAAACTGAATGCAAATTCAGTGAAAGATCTAGAATCCAAGTCCAAATTATACAAAACTACTGGAAATCTCTAGTAATACCGCTCATTTCTTTTGATGATTTGTAAACCAGCACCTTTAGTATAAAGAGTTCATGATTCTACCATTAAAATTATTTGGGAGAAAGACTGTTTTTAACAGCCAGGTCAGTTACTATTGAAAGAGGAGTTCTATAAGGCAACAGGATATAAAGCAGTTATATAATCTCATATTCCCATTTGTAATAAAATAGAGCTCAACAGTTAATATGCTACTGAGGCCATTTAAACCTATTCGTAACATGTCAACCCCATAAATCCTCAAATTCTACTCTTCCCTACTCCTGCCTCCCCCCCTCCAAATAATTCAACTGACAAATAGACAAAGTTTCTGAAAAATCCCTAAGGTTGGTAGGAAAAAAACCCCACATATTTCAGAAATGCTGAAAAGGCCGCGGGGGTGCGGTATGCCTAAAATCAGAGTATTACTCAAATGAATTTAGAAAACTAATAGCAGTTTCGTAATTTCTCTCATTTTCGCCTAGGTTTTCTTTCTTAACCTTAACAAAACATGGCTTAAGGTGCTAAGATAAACAGTCGTGTAAAAAACCTATGAGAAAGCTCAGAGCTTTCCTTGGATGATATTTACACCCGTGTGAAAGAAAAAAAAAAGTCATTATTCTCCTCAAATCAAAATACAATTCCCCTTTCATGAAATAACTCACAAATAGGATGAAGAATTCAAGCAACATAAAATCAAAACGCCTTTTAAAACTCTAGAACTAGTCTGAGTGGAGTCCTGTGACGGTCCCCCAAATGATACCCTATCCAGTGTCCACTTCGACGTCCCGAAGACTTGCCGGCACCAAGGCGCTGACTCTCTGGGAGTACTCGGAGCTGCCCTGCAGGCACCCTGCCAGCTTCTCCTCCAATTCCACAGAACTTGCTCCCTGATTCACTGCCTGTAAAAGCAGTGGTGAGAAGCAGCTCAAGTCTGCTAATGGGATAAAACGATGTACCCATGATAGGAGAGACACCATTTCAGAAGGGAGTTTAGGCGGCGTGCCGAAGAGCCTGCATTTTCATTGACCCTTGTTTTTTTTTCCCTTTATCTTCCTTACTTTCTTCCACATTTACTTATTTTAGACACCAGCATGACCACCCAAATAATACGACCTTAGAAACAAAGTGCCTACTTGCTCTGATTGTTACTCAAACAGAAAGAGGAGTGGATCTGATTCCATTAAGAAGTAAATTCAAAAGAAATTTTAGAACAGTAACATTTTAGAACATTTCTAGTTCTCATAGTCCTTTTGGGATGGAACTGTAATATCGTTACCATAGTATGCTAAATACAAAGCAGGATCTATCTTCCTTCCAGGGAGCTAAAAGTTCAAAAGAGTTCTTTTGGGTTTTAGGGCCTTAATTTTATATATATATATATATTCATATATATATATACACACACACACACACACACACACACACACACACACACACACATACATACGGAGAAGGCAATGGCACATCACTCCAATACTCTTGCCTGGGAAATCCTATGGACGGAGGAGCCTGGTAGGCTGCAGTCCATGGGGTTGCTAAGAGTCAGACACAACTGAGTGACTTCTCTTTCACTTTTCACTTTCATGCATTGGAGAAGGAAATGGCAACCCACTCCAGTGTTCTTGCCTGGAGAATCCCAGGGATGGGGGAGCCTGGTGGACTGCCATCTATGGGGTCGCACATAGTCGGACATGACTGAAGCGACTTAGCAGCAGCAGCAGTATATATATATATATATATACAAATCAATGTCCCTCAGTTTGAAAGTGAGATGGCCACTTGGTTTTCAGAAGGATTTATCACTTTACAAAGGATTAGGGACAAGTATCCTTTAAGTAGGGAACATGCTGGCTTTATTTTAAATTCTATGTTTAAAAATTTGAGTGACTTTTTTTTTCCAGATATACACCTCTTGGAAAAAGGGAGAAAATTAAATTAATTAAATTAAAATCAGATCATATAATCTTGTGGCTGATTAAATCATATAAAAACAGAATGAATGGCTTGAAATTCACCTCTCCAAATCACGTGTTCTTTTGAGTAATTTACATCTACTGCACCTGCATAATGAAAACATTATTAATAACACTAGTCACCAGCTCTCTTCCCCAACATCACATGGCTTTAGTGCTTGAAAACAATGAGTGCTACCCACTCAACCAGGTGGGAGTATTTACATCAGGTGTAAAAGTGAAAGTTGCCCAGTCGTGTCTGACTCTGCAACCCCATGGACTGTAACCTGCCAGGCTCCTCTGTCCATGGAACTCTCCTGGCAAGAATACTGGAGTAGGTAGCTGTTCCCTTCTCCAGGGGATCTTTCTAAACCAGGGATCAAACCCAGGTCTCCATCATGGAAATGGGTAAACATCATAAAACACAGAAGGATTTTTGTTAACTGTCTAGACTTAGGAAGATGATGGAGAAACTGCCGAAAATGCAGATTAGCACAAACAAATGGGAAAATATTCTTCAAGCATTTAAAAACCAGTATCCAACTCAGCAAAGGAGTCTTTCCTGTTACTAACAAATGAGCCAAGTTTCAACACATATTATTTGCTTCACTTTTGTCTTCTTTGTTAATATAAGGGAAAACATCACCATGCATGTTGGAATATAACCACTGGGCAGCTCCACCTGTAGTTTGGTTATGGATATGAAAGTTTAGCAAAAATCAAGAACATTCTGTAAAACCAGATGACTATATAGAACTTACAACTAAGAGTCTTATTTTTTATTATTATTTGCAAATGGTGTACTACACATTTTTATGTTAGGAAAATGTATGATAAATCTGTAATGCATATATATGCATTCTTTTCTTTTCCTCTTCCTTCCTTCCTTTCTTTTTTGGAAGAGGTTAGAAACATCTACCAGAACACCAGTGAGTGGGACCGTCTCTAAGCTGGCCTCTGAGCCCTTCTGATTCTAGCCATCTGTGAGAACTTGTTGCCAGCTATATAATTTTCCAGGCTGCTCTGTAGACTTACTGTCCCAGACTCGGAAATACCCATTTGTCTGAAGCACCCTGGCTTTCAGAGACTCCACCAGAAGACTCCCAGGATGCTCCTTTGCAGAGTACCCAACCCAACCTCCTCTCCTTGCCTCCACCCCACCATCACCACTCTGTACCAGTCATACTCACCGCCAGGGCAAACCCACCAGATATGCACCCCTTGGAGGGCTTTGCACTATTTCTCTGCTGAAGGCTCTTTCCCCAGCTATCCTGCACAGCTACCTCCCTCGCTTCCTTAACATCTTTGCTCCGATGTCCCTTTCTCAGTGATGTCTACCTGGCTACCACAGTTTTCATTGCAACTGTCTTTTCAGCCCTAGCATTTTCATTACTCCTCATAATGCCCTATTTCTTTCTCATAGTACTTATCCCCTTTCAAGAATACTATATAATTTGTTTTTCTTATTTCCTCTCTATTCTACCCACTAAAGTATAAAATCAAATCCTTTAACGATTATACCGTGGAAGTGAGAAATAAATTCAAGGGATTAGCTCTGATAGAGTGCCTGATGAACTATGGACAGAGAGGTTCGTGACATTGTACAGGAGGCAGGGATCAAGACCATCCCCAAGAAAAAGAAATGCAAGAAAGCAAAATGGCTGTCTGAGGAGCCCTTACAAATAGCTGTGAATAGAAGACAAGCAAAAAGCAAAGGAGAAAAGGAAAGATATAACTATTTGAATGCAGAGTTCCAAAGAATAGCAAGGAGAGATAAGAAAGTCTTCCTCAGTGATCAGTGCAAAGAAATAAAGGGAAAACAATAGAATGGGAAAGACTAGAGATCTCTTCAAGAAAATCAGAAATACCAATGGAACACTTCATGCAAAGATGGTATCAATAAAGGACAGAAATGGTATGGACCTAACAGAAGAAGAAGATATTAAGAAGAGGTGGCAAGAATACACAGAAGAACTATACAAAACAGACCTTCATGATCCAGATAATCAAGATGGTGTGATCACTCACCTACAGCCAGACATCCTAGAATGTGAAGTCAAGTGGGCCTTTGGAAGCATCACTATGAACAAAGCTAGAGGAGGTGATGGAATTCCAGTAGAGCTATTTCAAATCCTAAAAGATGATACTATGAAAATGCTGCACTCAATATGCCAGCATATTTGGAAAACTCAGCAGTGGCCACAGGACTGGGAAAGGTCAGTTTTCATTCCAATCCCAAAGAAAGGCAATGCCAAAGAATGCTCAAACTACCGCACAATTACACTCATCTCAAATGCTAGTAAAGTAAAGCTCAAAATTCTCCAAGCCAGGCTTCAACAATACGTGAACTGTGAACTTCCCCATGTTCAAGCTGGATTTAGAAAAGGGATTCAGAAAATGAAGATCATGGCATCTGCTCCCATCACGTCATGGGAAATAGATGGGGAAATAATGGAAACAGTGTCAGACTTCATTTTGGGGGGCTCCAAAATCACTGCAGATGGTTGAGTGCAGCCATGAAATTAAAAGATGCTTACTCCTTGGAAGGGAAGTTATGAGCAACCTAGACAGCATACTCAAAAGCAGAGACATTACTTTGTCAACAAAGGTCCATCTAGTCAAGGCTGTGGTTTTTCCAGTGGTCATGTATGGATATGAGAGTTGGACTGTGAAGAAAGCTGAGCGCCAAAGAATTGATGCTTTTGAACTGTGGCGTTGGAGAAGACTCTTGAGAGGACTGCAAGGAGATCCAACCAGTCCATTCTAAAGGAGATCGGTCCTGGGTGTTCTTTGGAAGGAATGATGCTAAAGCTGAAACTCCAGTACTTTGGCCACCTCATGCGAAGAGCTGACTCATTAGAAAAGACTCTGATGCTGAGAGGGATGGGGGACAGGAGGAAAAGGGGACGACCAAGGATGTGATGGCTGGATGGCATCACTGACTCGATGGACGTGATTTTGGATGAACTCCAGGAGTTGGTGATGGACAGGGAAGCCTGGCGTGCTGTGGTTCATGGGGCCTCAAAGAGTTGGACATGACTGAGCAATTGAACTGAACTGAACTGAACTGAAGGAACTAGGGATCAAATTGCCAACATTCGTTGGATCACTGAAAATCCAAGAGAGTTCTAGAAAAACATCTATTTCTGCTGTATTGACTATGCCAAAGACTCTGACTGTGTGGATCACAACAAACTGTGGAAAATTCTTCAAGAGATGGGAATACCAGACCACCTGACCTGCCTCTTGAGAAACCTGTATGCAGGTCAGGAAGCAACAGTTAGAACTAGACATGGAACAACAGACTGGTTCCAAATCGGGAAAGGAGTACGTCACGGCTGTATATGGTCACCATGCTTATTTAACTTATATGCAGAGTACATCATGAGAAATGCTGGGCTGGAGGAGGCACAAGCTGGAATCAAGATTGCTGGAAGAAATATCAATAACCTCAGATGTGCAGATGATACCACCCTCATGGCAGAAAGCAAAGAACTAAAGAGCCTCTTGATGAAAGTGAAAGAAGGGAGTGAAAAAGTTGGCTTAAAGCTCAACATTTAGAAAATGAAGATCATGGCATCTGGTCCCATCACTTCATGGGAAATAGATGGAGAAACAGTGGGAACAGTGTCAGACTTTACTTTGGGGGCTCCAAAATCACAGTTGATGGTGATTGCAGCCATGAAATTAAAGGATGCTTGATCCTTGGGAGAAAAGTTATGACCAACCTAGGCAGCATATTGAAAAGCAGAGACATTACTTTGCCAACAAAGGTCCATCTAGTTAAGGCTATGGTTTTTCCAGTAGTCATGTATGGATGTGAGAGTTGGACTATAAAGAAAGCTGAGCACTGAAGAATTGATGCTTTTGAACTGTGGTGTTAGAGAAGACTCTTGAGTCTCTCGGACTGCAAGAAGATCAAAGCAGTCAATCCTAAAGAAAATCAGTCCTGGGTGTTCACTGGAAGGACTGATGTTGAAGCTGAAACCTGATACAAAGAATTGACTCATTTGAAAATACCCTGATGCTGGGAAAGATTAAAGGTGGGGGGAGAAAGGGATGACAGAGGAGGAGATGGCTGGACAGCATCACCGACTCAATGGACATGAGTTTGGGTGAACTCCGGGAGTTGGTGATGGACAGGAAGGCCTGGAGTGCTGCAGTCCATGAGGTTGCAGAGTCAGACACGACTGAGCGACTGAACTGGACTGAAAGTATAAAATCCGCAAGGACAAAAACTACTGTCTATTCTTCTCATGTATATTTTCTGTGTTCACTGGCACACACAATCACTAAGTACATGCTCAATGAATTCAATAAGTGAATACGTATTACAAGGTCAATATTTTAAATAGCATCCATTTTTAACTTTAAATTAATGTCTGGTATGGATATTGCCTCCACTGTGACTTCCCTAAATTAACAGCATGAGTTGGCCTAAAATTCCCAAATATAATAAATGCTCTCATTCATGAGAGCAAATCAATGAAAGGCGTAGTAACCATCAAGTGTGCTTCTCAACTAAAACACTGTAAAGGTTTAATCTACAGGTTTGTGTGTGAAGTTGTTCAGTCGTGTTTGACTCTTTGCGACCCCGTGGACTGTAGTCTGCTAGGCTCCTCTGTCCATGAGATTCTCCAGGCAAGAATACTGGAATGGGTTGCCATTTCCTTCTCCAGGGGATCTTCCCACCCCAGGGATCAAACCTGGGTCTCCTGCATTGCAGGCAGACACTTTATCCTCTGAGCCAAATCCCTGCAAACAGAAAATAATACTGGGTTTCACTGTCAGCTGAGCAATTCACCCTGGCCCAGACAGGACTCATCAGGAGATGTGGAGCCTGAAGGCAGTCACTTGATGGTTCCCAATCATTTCTAAATAATGCCCTCCTTTTTAACAACAAAAGGTATCATGATGCCCACAACAACACAGCTGTCATGTTAGCATACACTAATTAGGGAAATGCATGCATTCATGTTCAGTCGTGTCTGCCTCTCTGCGACCCCGCGGATTGTAGCCCGCCAGGCTCATCTGTCCAAGGGATTCTCCAGGCAGGAATACAGGAGCGGGTTGCCATTCCTACTCCAGGGCATCTTCTCAATCGAAGGACTGAACTTACATCTCCTATATCTCCTGCACTGCAGGTGGATTCTAAACCACTGATCCACCTGGAGAGCCCACTTAGGGAAATACATAATAACAAAAGACTATGAACTAAATGAAATTGTATGTTATTAAGCACAACTGTACTACACACTAAAAATAGAGTCACATTATATGCTCATATAAGCTCTTTATAGCATGCTTCAGGCAACTCAGGCAATAACCTCAAGTCTTCCCAGAAGTCCACAATCAACGGGGTTAAATCAGTGGCATAAAGTAACCAAAAGCTTCATTATGGATATTTGAACCTTATAAATGGGAGCATCACAGTAATACAATTTAAGCATAAAAAACTGAGCTCGAGTAACTTAAAGAAACAAACAAAAAAACTAGTCCTTTGGAGTCAGACTTTGGATCCCCCAGTTACTAGTGTGTGATCTCAAAAGTTCCCTACCACCCCTACACCTCAGTTTACTCATCTACAGAAGAAGGACCAACACTGGCTCTTAATCCTCAGGCAGGGCTGTGATGAAGACGAAGTAAGGCAGTATGTGGAAGACCCTCAGAAGAGTGTGTGGCACCTCACTCAGGCCATCTAAGTGCTGCTGTTTCTCGCCAAGTTCCATCAAATCCAGCATTCAGGCCTTTGTCCCTCAAAGTCTGATATAAACTCACCATGTGTTTCACCCTTTTGCTACTAAAATTTAGAAAACAAGGCTGAAAAAAAAGGTCTCAAGAAAAAATAAACCTGCCATGAATATCTGTGGAAACCTGGAACACTTGTTAAACTATAAACACGTGTATACCGATAGGTTCCACGGCCACGTGGGTTAAACACCACTTTGGCGGGTGCAAGAGTTACACGGTATTTGTAAGAAGATGTACGATGTGCACCATGTAGACATGTAAAGACACAGAATTCTTTGCCATTAAAAAAAAAATTTCCCAGAGCATTTTTGGTAACACCAAAGAGGACAGTTCTAAACAATCCTTTTCCTCCCAACAAAGCAGCTTTAATAATAATGAATTCACTGCCAGCCTTCACTGGAGACTGAATTTTCAGAAACCCTTTAAATGCAAAACTAAGTGTACCACTCTTTCATACTGAATGTGCAATAGGATATGAAGCAGTTCTCAGGGGACCTGGCAAGGTCTGTGCACTGACGACTCGATGCCTGCTGAGAGGGGCCCCAACACACAGGTAACACTCGACTGTGGACAGAATCTTCCCACCTACAGCTCAGGCCCCTTTAAAGTTAATCTGAACACGCTGTACAGGAGAGGAAATGAAAAGTGAGTTTTTCTCCTCTACAGTGGCCCTGGGACTTCCTGAGCTTTCCTTTCCATTGCTGATTGGCCCAGAACTACTGCTTCCTTCTAACTATTCCCAATTGTGTCTGTCAAGACATAATTAGGGCTGCACACTAAAGAGAAGTGTTCAAATGTAATAGCGCCATTAAATTCGACAAATGTTTCTTACTTTCACCTTCAGGATAGCAGGAAAAATAACTATTACCATTGACATCTTGGCTCAGTGGAACCTTCCTATTTTTAAGCCATTTTATACATAATTTGCAGAAAAATAAGTAAAAGGAGAGGGAAAACAAGGCGAAAAATATTGCTAGCTCTGTATTTATTTCTGATTTGTCTAATAATTTGTCTAATAATTTCTGATTTGTCTAATAATTATGAAATGTTAGCTCTTTCCCAAGTGGAAAACGAAAAATTTTGCACTTTCAACTGTGTTCAATTAAACCTAAAAGTCCGCTAGAACAATGCTTCCAGTCTTCTTAATTACATTCTTGAAACAGAATACAGAATTAGAAAATGGCCACAAAGTTAGAAAAATGAAAGGTAACAATTTATTTCACTATTGGATCACCCTTACGTAGGTGATTTCATCATTCTTCCATTTTACTCTCATATTTGCATTTCATATTCTTCCATTTTAAGCATATTTGGGAATAACTGATGAGTAATGATGAGTCATAATAAAATAATACCTATGATGATTAAATAGCAAGATGTTTCAAGATACAGAAAACATGATCCATAAGATGCCATATTGTAACTTAAATTTATATAAAGGTGCAATGGACCCATATGGTAACGGCAAGGCCGAAGGGGTTTCATTCAACTAAAAAATTAAATATATTTTCTCTTTGTGCTTTTGACAACCTCTAAGAAAGAATAAAAACCATGAAATGCCAATCCTTCCAAATAAAAAGAACTGCTCAAAACTCAAAACCAAAAATTGGAGCTAATCAATTCTAACAATACCCCGAAGGTTAAGAACACTTTTTCTCAAATTGTGTTAAATGTTTATACCAGAATAATTTAAAATTTTAAATATAAATAATATCACCTATTAAGTTAGAAACACTATTTTAAATGAAATATGGAATAAAATGGATATTTCATATTACTAGTAGTACTGTAAATTAATACAATATTTTTAGAGGAATTTCATCAAAATTTTTAAACTTCATAGTCTTCTTAACTCAGTAATCAAATTTTCAAAAGTCAATCAGAAATAATCTGAAATACTGAGAAAACTATATGAATAAAAGCATGTATTACAGTGATATTCATGTAAGTTAAAACTTAGAAGAGGCCTAAATCTTCAAGACTAAGGGGTGTCCCATCACACAGTCACTTAAAATGACAGTTAAAGGGAATTCTCGGTGGTCCAGTGGTTAGGGCTTCACACCCTTACTGAGTAGGGCCTGAGTTCGATCTCTGGTTGGGGAACTAAAAATCCCACAAGCCTGTGGTACAGCCAAAAAATTTATAAGTAAAATAAAATGATGGTTATAAAGACTAGCCAGCAACATGGAATAAGTAATACTCTTCATCTTTCATCTCAGACAAGACCTCTCAACCATCACTCTATAGCTGAACAGCTAACTGCTATGGGGCAGATACTCAAAGATATTCACTAAGTAAGCACCACAAATCAAAAGCTCTCACAAACCTGCAGCACCTCCACACCCCCATCCTACTAACGCAACGACAGAATGACAAACCCACACCAAATCCTCTGAATCTATCGTTTTAATGTGGGCATATTTTATGCCATACAGAACCAGGTTACACATAGTTCCACTCTATATTACAATTATTTTTAAGTAGCTAAATTAAGATTTTTAGTTGGAGTTTTAATATCGAACTTTCAAAAATTAACAGAATGAATATATAGAGAAGTAGAAGGATATAGTAAACCTGAAAAGCACTGTGAATCAATTCAATATAATTAAGATTTATACAATTTTCAAACCACAGTAGGATACAAATTGTATTAACTATGTCAACTAACCAAAACTTCTCTTCATAAATGAAAAATGGGTAGACACATAGGGGAAAGTGAAAATGGGGAAAATATGCCCACATTAAAGCTATCTTCTAATGGGACTTTGAAGATATTTAAAAATCAAAACAGAGGGAAAGGTAGATACAGATAATTTAAAATTTTTGAAAAGAAAAGCTGGAGTTTCAGGAAGGATAATATAGGTCTTTGCTAACGATTAAAAGGAATCTTGGCCAAATACAAAAGTTTCCTTAAAGAAAACAAATAGTAAATATATCCATGTGTAACTGCTCTAACAAAGTTCCAGAGACAATAAATTATTAACAATACTATTGTCTTTCTTTCTAAAACAAGCCACCTATGGTTTAAGTTATATGGTTTTTCTTAAGACTTTAAAAACTTTGCGGGGCATTTAATAGGATATCAAACACTTACTGAAAAGGAAAGAGTGCCACCTACTGAACTGTAATCCCTTTCACAGGAAAAAAAGAAATCAATATTCTTATTTAGACTGCAGAGTTTAAAGTCTCCACCAGAAATAAAATCGGCCTTCCTCTGATGGCGTCACCAGTCAGAATCCAGGCCCCATCACCTCCCCCTTGGATGACCAAGTTCCACCCACACTCTTCTCTCTCAAAGCCACCCTCTGCCCTCACCATCACTGTATCCTGGCCACTTCAAACACAGTCATCAAGTCCTTCATTCCTTACAGCATAATTTGAAATCATACATAAATATTAGTCTAGTCTTTCTCCCACCCGCTCTTAGATTAGAAACTCTAGGAAGGCAAACTTGGCCCTTTCTGGAGACACACCCCTGTATCTCCCCAAATAACCAGTGTGCCTGGCAGACAGTAGGCTCTTCATAGCTATTTGATAAAGAAACGAAAATACAATTCTGAATTTCTTTAGCACCAACGGTACAAGATCGATATACCACCACTGTAAGTGAAGCAAATAACTTGGTATTATTCTATCTGAAACAGAAAAGCTCCATGCAGCCATAGCAGCTAATTAGGTAAATAAAATGCAAGTACTGCACTGTCCCAGATAAGATTCAAATTCAACAAAGCAAGAGAGAATAAATCCTAATTTACGACAAAAGCACCCACTGGGGTCTTAGTCCAAGTCGGCCATGTAACGTCTATCGCCCTATTCACCTCTCAAGCTCTTCCTCTGCTACGTATAGGAAATTTTCCAAGAAATCTAACCGTGGATATTAGAAACTTCTGAAATTTCTAAAATTCTATTAAATCAACAAAATATTTTTTTCTATCATGGAAGGGAGAAACAGACAAATGTGGTGGTTAAGGTATGTACAATACCAAATGCTTAACTTTCCTAAGGCATTAGATACTTTGCTTATTTAGAGGCATTCAAACTATTTTAGCATTGCAAGTGTGCTCTTATTTTCATAAATCCAGAAAGATTAAAGGAAAAACATTTCAACCAGGAAGAGAATTCTGGCCTGGTCCACTGTAAAGTGGAGTCCATCATAGCTGTGTGTGCTGGAACCTCTATCTCCACTCTGAAATATATGCACCTCGACTTAAGGACTGAATGCAAAGCTGGAGATGCCCATATATTTTAAAACTCTAACTCAAAAACTTACACTACAGATACAAACCCACATCTGTCTTGCCAGAAGCAGGGAAATGAAGTCTTATCAGTCCTTATAGATCCTTGCTGCCAATTTCAAAGAAGCACACTGAACTGCACCATTGATAGTACAGCTGCTGCTGCTGCTAAGTCGCTTCAGTCGTGTCCAACTCTGTGCGACCCATAGACGGCAGCCCACCAGGCTCCCCCGTCCCTGGGATTCTCCAGGCAAGAACACTGGAGTGGGTTGCCATTTCCTTCTTCAATGCATGAAAGTGAAAAGTGAAAGTGAAGTCGCTCAGTCGTGTCCGACTCTTAGCGACCCCATGGACTGCAACCCACCAGGCTCCTCCGTCCATGGGATTTTCCAGGCAAGAGTACTGGAGTGGGGTGCCAGAGCCTTCTCTGGTTGAAAGTACAGAGTATACAGCAAATCTAGACTGTGGGAAATCCTGAAAGTCCAACACTCCAGGCTCCTCAACAAATACAATGCATTGTAAGGGGGAAAAGGGAGTAGGTAGGGGCAGGGAATTAGAAGAGGGGCCTGTAGACTAAAAGAAACTTAAAAGATACGAAAAGTAGAAAAAACAATGTGGTGAATGTGAAAAGAAATTAAAGTATCTAGGGATACACATTTGATAAAACAATTAAGAAAAACAAAGCAGTATTCCCTATAATAAAGCAAGAAGGAGTGGAAAAGAGAGGGGTGGCCACACGGCGGGGCTCTGGAGTGGTTGGTAAAGTTCTGGGTACTGAACTGGGAGGTGGTTAAAAGGTATTTGCTTGTTGTTTAGTCGCTAAGCCGACTAAGTCAACTCTTTGCGACCCCATGGACTGTAGCCCACCAGGCTCCTCTGTCCACGGATTCTCCAGCCAAGAATACTAAAGTGCGCCACCACTCCCTTCTCCAGGGGATCTTCCCAACCCAGCAATCGAACCTGCATCTCCTGAACTGGCAGGCAGATTCTTTACCACTGAGCCACCAGGGAAGCCCTTTATAAAGGTAACTGCTTTGTAATAATTCACTAAGCTATACCCACTCCTCCAAAAAAATAGATCGGTAAATAAGGATAAACACTGCCTTTAAGTCAACCAGTCAGGTAGTACTTGGTGATCTCAATGAGAGCGACTTCAAAAGAAGGATGGAGGAAGTCAGACAGCAGCAGCTTGAGAGACAAATGGAAGGAACTGAAGTGGACACACATCCTTGAGTCAAAACATTTCCTATTAAGAGACCTAGAAGGATTCACACCTTAAACACATTAGTCTTGGCGAATGAGAGCATGAGGAAAATGAGGAAGACCTTTCGTTTCATACTGAATATACTTGGACAGTATTTTTCTTTTCCCAAAATGCTTGTGTTATTTTTAAAAATTATTTTGAACCTATAAATGTTTATTTTTGAAAGTGCTTCATAAAATAAGCACTGGGAGAGAAGAGACAAATGGAGAAGAATTTCAAATAATTTCTGCAGAAGAGTTTAATTTGTGAAAATACTTCACCTTTAAAGGGGGGGCAGTACAACTCCCTACTCCTTAACAGTGGTCTACGCATAGGGGATTCTTTCCAAAGGTGACAGTGTGGGAAGAGGGAAAAGAGGGTACCTTCAGAATGGATATCCTGAGAAACACTACCTCTGCGGTCAGCATCAACAGGGATCAACCGCGTGGATAGGATGTGCCTTTAATAAGACATGATGAAAACGGCACTTCACAACTGTGGTCTTCCTCCCCCAAAACCTGCCACTCCAGTGCAATCATGGGAAAACCCTGACAACTTCCAACAGAGGGGCATCTATAAACCTCTGACCAACACTCCTCAAAACTGTCATGGTCGTCAGAGCCGGAAAGTTTGGAAACTGCCAGAGTCAACAAGAGTCCAAGAAGACACGACAACTAAAGTCATGGGCATACGATACGGATGGAAAAGAAAAAGGGTATTAGGTAAAAACTAAAGTTAATGGACGTTAATAATGGATAACAGTAATATATCAACGTTGGTTCATTAACCGTAACAAACATTCCATAGTAATATATTAATATTACACGAAACTGTATACAGCGTTTTCCTATAAATCTAAATCTATTCAAAGAAAGTTAACTTAAAAAAATTTGTAAAGCCCTAAAAGTAGCAACATCACAGTATCTTGACCATGTTTCCTAGTTTGAGGTTGTTCAGTTTCCTGCAATAAGCAAAACAGAGTGAATGGTTTCTATTTCTTTTTTCCTTCTCAAATATTGCGGACCAATCAACAGATCACCTAGAAGACCAGTGATCTACTGACCATACTTTTGAGAACTGAACAATGACTCTCGAAGAGAAAGCTATTTTTCATGCATTCCTTGGCAAACAAAACAGGAAAGAAAAATACGTTACTGTTGTGAATCTGAAAATACATATGGTGGGCTGGCAGGTGGGTAGTGTTCTTGGGTAAAACACACTGGGTACTGGCCATCAGAACTGTAACAGTCTGTGCAGGAAGTGCATTTATAATATCCTTTCACAGAGGTTTCACTTGTAAACACATCATCAGTTATAACAGGTAGGAATTCGTCTCTCGTCTTTTCCCACCCCATCTTCACACTGCTGGCAGTCAGAGAACCCCTCCATCAAGCACACACCCCAACCCAGCTGTTAGGTCTGTGTCACCTTAGCCCCTAAGCATGTGATTAACACTGTTTCAGATTATTCTTATTGTTGAGTCACTTCCTCAAACGTATACTGTCCTTCAAGGGCAAAGGAAATTCCTCAAGAGTGAAGCAGCAACGTGGGAAGGGGACCAACATGCGCTGTTACGCGTTACGTGCTGTCCTATTTTGTACAAATGTCTTACAGAATCTCTCCCTCAGTCCTCACCATCACTCTCATCACAGGTATTATATACCTGCCTTACAGACGGTGGAAATGACATTGGGAAAGGTAAAGTGACTTTGTGAGACTGTAAACTCAGTAACTAACTGAGTCACAGCCGAATGGCTCCATGAAGCCCAGGCTTCTACAGTTCCCCAACTGGGGACCGAACCCACACCCTCTGTATTGGAAGGCAAAGTCTTAACCACTGGACCACCAGAGGGAGTCCCCACACGCTTTTTTTGACGTAAACCAGGTTGAAAGATTGACAAGAGGGTAGCCTCATGACAGAACTTTGCTAGTACGATTTTATGACCAAAGTCTGACCATGCTTGTGGCTCTTAGGAAAATAAAACTTGGCGAACAGATGTTATTACCAAAGTTGTTCACATCTGTACCACACTGTGCACCACTAACCAGATTACTAGATACCTTCTAATGTGCTGTGCCGGTGGAAAAAAAGACTTCAGGTTGTAAATGACTAAGTTGACTTGTGTGGCTGTATTAAAAACTGGGTAACCACAGGACTGTATTTTACGTTCTTTTCCCTGAATAAAAGGTTTTAATAAGCATCTTATTGTACTGCCTATCATTACTGTATCCTTATGAACAATATGCACATTATATGAATCAGCAATATTTCTGCTCCTTAGAAAATCCACAAGTGTTAGCTGGAAAAAGAAGTGGTCAAGACTTAAATTATTTTCCTCCTAGAACGCTTATAATTTCTCTTGCAGAAACTTCAAATAACGTAAGATTCTTCTTTTGCTTCAAATAATCCAGAAGGGAAACTCAAAAATTTACTATCGTAATTTCAGAGAGCAGTCAGTAGCCAAAATCACTGAATCATTTTTCACTCTCTTTCACTACCCAGTACAAATCTGCTATCTTAGCTACATTTCCTTGGCAGTATTTAAACATGATAACCATATCACTTTGAGAGAACTTCATTATGTATAATTTGTGTGCCATAAAAATAAAATAAGAAGGTAAGCACAGATTATAATCAAAGTCCTAGCTTTGGTTCTGAGTAGTGAGCTCATCAGGGTTTATTACAATATTAAAAATAATTAACTCTCCAAATTAATAAATGCAGGCCATGCAATGACCAGAGAGGAACCTGTGTGTGAACCAGGAAGTGAGATTAATTGAACCTGAATTCAAATTAAAAAAAAAAAAATTTAAACAATCTAACTACTAAACAGGAGGCTGAACGGGAGGCAAAATGATATGAAAATAGATTTAGAAAGCTCCAAAGTACACAGAGAAAATGGACTATATAGCTGTTTATACGGAGAAGACAGTAGCTCCAGCTCAAACACATGCCAATTGGTAACACACATAGTCTTGCTGTTACACTTTATCAGTGTCTAACTGGCTGAAATGATACTTGTATCACTCTGAGAATCACTAATGTGCCACATACTCACAACAGTGTCTTCCCTTCAGTTTCCTCCCACGTAATGCCTTCCATTTTCTCCCAGGATTTGATGACCATTCATGTTTTCTTAGCACAATTTCAAATTTTGTGTACTTCTAAGTAGCATTTTAAGCATACTTGTATACTTCTAAGTGGCATTTCATCTAAAAATATTTCAGAGCCACACAAAAGCTATTCTTAAAGTACAAGAGGACACATCAGACTAACCTGATGCTACTTGCATGAAGAGGAGTTCTTTTCAACAGTTAGTACCAGGCCTCGGCCCAAGAAACCCTCCTTTGATGATCTTAATACTGAAATTCATCTGTTATTAAAGTAAATATGTGCTTAGAGAAGCTGTAACAAATATAAGTTTCTAAGATCAAGAACACAGACATTAGGGAATGAGGGGTTTAAACAGAACGCCTTTACACAGGGGGTTACAAACAGTAAGACATCCTCCAAGGTAATAAAGGTTACAAATGCAAATAAATTCAAAGGTGTGGAGGAGACAGATTCTTAGCAGCTACTGAGGAACACTGGGAATGACTGATTTCCAAGTGTGAAGATTTCCAAGCCGTGCTGTTAATGTACCATTAGTCAGGAAAGGAGGACAAACAAGGAACTTCTATAGGCAAGACCCTACAAACAACACTTAATTGAACTTGGTTCAAGAACACCTACTGAAGGCATGCTTTGTACCACATTCACTGGTGAAAACTGACTGCTGCCTTCAGTCAGGATTAAATCTCTATGAACTTTAAGTAGAAAAGTGCTAAGCTGTCAAGTAGAGTCTTTTTCCAAGGGACTCAAACCAGAAAGCTATGATAGTTTTCCATGTCTAAAGTATTCCTCAAACAATATAGAATTACCATATGATCCAGCAATTCCTCTTCTGAGTACAGACCCCAAAGAACTGAAAAGCAGAGCATCAAGTATTTGTAATGTTCATAGTAGACTCACAATAGCCAAAAGGTACAAACAACCCAAGCAGCCATCCAAATGGAAAACAAAATGTGGCTTAATATGCACAATGAGGTATAGTTCAGCCCTTCAAAGGAGGGAAATTTTGACACTTGCTACAACATGGATGAATATTGAAGACAGTATGCCAAGTGAAGCAAGCCAGATAAACAGATATGCAAAATTCCACTTACATGGAGTACCCAGAGCAGTCAAATTTGTAGACAGAAAACAGAATGATGGCTGCCAGGGGCTGAGGGGAGGGGGCGATGAGGAGTTAGAGAGGAGAACGTGCTGGAGACGAACAGTGGTGCTGGCAGCGTGACCATGTCGGTGCACGTAACGCCACTGAGCCGCACGTTAATAAGAAAGTTGCAAAGTTATTTCTGCTATCATTTGCATTATCCTGAAGCACACCGATGGTTTTAGATTTTCAAAAAGAAATTGCAACTTTCTCATTTTTTAACAAGAAAAAATGTTTGGGACCTGCATTACAGACCACAAATTACATATGTATCTCTTTAGACTCTTAGTGAACCTAGAACAACATGTAAAATCATGCAGGAAAAAAGGAACTCTTCAAGGATTGACTATGCCTGAGTAGGTATTATTTTGCAATAAAAATTCTGTATGACCAAACATAAATATTTCTACTCATCATAAAGATACAGATAAATCTACATAATATTAGTAAATGGTCACCCACTGTTTCTGGTATCATCCAACTCACATCTACAGTAAATGGGGAGAACCACCCCAATTTTATGCTTCAAAGCTTTTCTCATTTATTGAATATCCCATTCTCATTTACTATGTCTCCTGACAGGCTTCTCTCTGAGGTCACCTTCCATTGTCCCTTACTTAAAATTTACAAAGGAAATTAACGCCTTGTTGATTCCAGGGCTCTGCCTGCTGAGGCCGGCTGCAAGTTTGTTGCCTTAAACATTAGAACAATTTGTAAGTAATATTAAAATATTTTTGTTGCATTTCCAGAATGTATATGTTAGCATAACATTTTATATAATTCAGTTAGAAAACCTAAACAGATTAAAAATCCATTAAAATAGTTACAAATACAAGAGCAAGAAACAAAAATCCCCACAAACCTTCTTGAGAAGACACAATGGGTGGCAGGTAATCGGGGATGTACTCTTTTCTTTCCTCTGCATCTTTGCTTCCGGGTTGAGGAAACTGAAGAACGTTGTTCTTGCTAACAGGAAATGAAGGGATCTGATGCGGGAAAGTGACGGGTTCAATATTGTGGATGTAGTCTTCCAGTTCGTGAAGACTAACCCCCATGAGTTGAAAAGCTTCACCAACATCATCCAAAATTGGGTCTGTCCGGCCATCTGAGACAAAGTCAAAAGCAGAGCAAATTATTTTAAGAAAATTCCATGAATATCTTTTAAGGCATTAAGATAAAAAGTATTAGGTAAATATGCAGCTCAGAAACAAATATACTATATACTTAGGACTCAGTTATTGGAAAGAGTTGAATAAAGTTTCAACAGAACATCATATTGTTTAAATATTAGAAAGCTGACTCTGAAAGTCAATTTTAAATACAACCTGATGACCAGCCAGAACACCACAGACAATTCACATTAACAACCAGCCAGCACAGAACTGATGTCAAAAGTAACTCAAGGATGGTCAAGGGCACCTGGAACACTGGCTGACACAAAGTAAATGTTTGTTATTATTTTTTATCAAATATGTAGAATGCTGAGCTAGGTAAACGTCCATTCCATTTTCTGTTAGTGATACAATGCTGGAAAGTACAACAGTGGTTGGCATACAGCTGGCACTCTATAAACATCTGCTGAATGATTATACCACTAAATCAAATTTTTTTAAATCTAAGAAAATGTGTTGACAGGACTTAGATCATACAGGCAATTTAAATATACATTTTAAATGTATTTAGAAGATACTATATAAAATGGGTAGAGATAAACCAATAAAGCATTAGATATAGTGAGATTCTCTTTAGAAAAGGAAGTTCCTTCTCTGCCTGCCCTTAACATAACTTAAGGTCTCTGCATCTTTTAAAACTTCTACGAAAATTCCAGTTCCAGATTTCCGTAAAATATTTTTTTTCTTTTTACTGTAATCTCCTATAATCATATCAAATTCAGTTTGCCTTAAATTAAATCATGATGTAAAATGGAAAAGAATAATACACAGTTTGCAAAAACTGGACCTGCTTGCTAACACCTATTCAGAAAACTTCTGGAAAGATACACATTCAACTGTAACAGGTTACAGGTCTGAACGCAGCAGACGGGGAAGGGAAGAACTGAAGCAGGAGACTCAAATCTAACTTCAAGAATACTGTAGTCTGAATTTCTGTACAAGTATAGGTTACTTCTATGATGTATAAAAGAGAGAGAATACATAAAATGAATACCTGTTCTTCCCCTTAATGACAGGCAGGCATTTTCAACTCTTTGATCCTTATTAAAAGCACTATTCTTTTCTCACTCTAAAAAAATGTGATCCTCTTGAATTCCTCCACATTTGACCAGTTTCAGCCCAAGACCTTCCAGTCCTTCCCCTGCATCATCCTTGCTGGCCCTGGCTCTCAGCACTTCTCCTTTCGCTCCATTCCCACTCTCCCCATCTCATCACAGATTCAAGCCCTCCCCAGTGCATCTCTAGTGCATTTCACCGACAGCGCAACTGTCTTCAAGTATCACTTTCAGCACCCTCCCCCCTGCACAGAAGTGTGCAGTGTTTCCTGCCTCTATCTGTGAAGTCCCTCCCTCACCTGATTTTTCTCCATTTAACACTTCTCTCTGCTGCTGCTGCTAAGTCGCTTCAGTCGTGTCCGACTCTTAGCGACCCCATGGACTGCAGCCTACCAAGCTCCTCAGTCCATGGGATTTTCCAGGCAAGAGTACTGGAGTGGGGTGCCGCTGCCTTCTCCAACACTTCTCTCTAGCACCTTCCAAATGAACTGGTTACATATGCCACGCTGGCTGCCTCACTGAATCCCACTTTGTTATCTCAGGTTATGCTTTTCTTCTACCTGGCATGCTCCCCACCTCGCACCACTGTGCGTCATGCTTCAACTCAAATCTTGTCTTCCCTGTGAAGCCGGCCCTGGAACCCAGAGTGCGCATGCGTCTCTCCGTCTCTGTATTTCTTCTGCTGTTACTATCGATACCGTGCACTACTTTCAGTGTACATACACATTATTTAATGTATAATAGAGTGCATACGGAAACTTCTGCTCCTGAGTGCTTTGGTAAATCGTTACCTTTGGGAAATTTTTAAATGTACTATTTGTTGAATTAATAGTAACTTCTGATACCTGCTTTACTGAAAGAGCATCTTTTTATAAAGGAACAAATACCATCAATCTGTTTTTACTGACATTTTGACACCCTTGTACACACCTTATGGGCAGGGATTTTTGCCTAAGTAATCCTACGTTTCCATCAGGTAGCACATATATAAGTGGTGCTCAATAAACGTTGTGTTAGAAAGACAAAAGAAATAAAGAAACAGAAGACGAGATTGCATAGTGGGGACCTAATTCCAGTCTCAAATAAGAATAGTGGAGAAAAAAAGAACCTAAAAAAGTCTGTAACCAGTTAAGTACACCAGGAAGTAACATTTTTGAAAAGTCACCAGATCACAATGGGGAGTAATGAACTGGATCATCCTATTCTCACTAAAAGTAAGATAATCATTACAGAGACTGGGCAATTATCCAGGAGGTTCACATGCAGGCAAAACAAGGCTCGCCCCATGACTCTAGAATACCTGGCTGCTTGCAGTGCCAGCACCCATCTGGTTCTGTGAGTCAGGAAAGGTAACTATGTATTCTGGGGATATTTTGACCTAAAGGTACAGAACAGCCATCCTCATTTAGGGAATTTGGGAGCAAAAAATATAACCGGGACCATGCGAACCATAACAGTAAACTCACTCAAGGGCCAGGAAGGGAGGAGGGAGGGAAATGAAGCAAAAGCAGAGAGCAGTGTGCTGGAGGTGCGCGTGCAAGACCACAATGAGTGAGAGCCACTCGGCAGCTTCAAGTTCAGATTTGACACAGCTGTGAAATCAAAGGGTCCAAAAATACACATTTTAAAAACTCAAAAAGTCAAACGACTAAACAGTTATTATGGTAGTGGCTTATCAGTTCAGTTATTTATTCAACAAGTATCTCTTGGCTGCCTATTATATTATGGCACTGTACTAGGTTACTGAATACAAATATAATAAATTTGTCTCCTGGGGAGTGAAGAGGAGAGGGTGATTACAAAATAAGGTATTCAGGGACTTCCCTGGTGGTTCAGTGACTAAGACTCTGAGCTCCTAATGCAGGGGGCCCAGGTTCCATCCTTTTTAGGGAACTAGGTCCCAAAAGCCTCAATGAAGATCCAAGATCCCGTGTGCCGCCACCAAGACTCAGCACAGCCAAATAAATATATTTAAAAAACAAACAAGATGTTCAGTTAACATGGCAGAAATATGTACAGAATTATGAGAAGAGATATGATGAGTTTCCTAAAGCAAATGATAAGTGAAATAAAATGAAGTCGCTCAGTCGCGTCCAACTCTTTGGAGAGACCCCATGGACTATAGCCTATCAGGCTCCTCCGTCCACAGGATTTTCCAGGCAAGAGTACTGGAGTGGACTGCCATTTCCTTCTCCAGGGGATCTTCCCGACTCAGGAATTGAACCCGGGTCTCCCGCACTGCATGCAGACGCTTTACCGTCTGCGCCACCAGGGAAGTCGTAGTGAATCTCAAAACAGAGGTCATGCTATCCGTGGATGAGGGCGGGGAAGGACATGCTATAAAACAGCACACAGGCAGAAATGGTGGGCTTAAAGTGTTTCAGGAAAACCAAGTAGCATGGCTGCAGCCTGAGGATGACAGAACAGCAGAAGGTAAGAAAATGTGAGCTCACAAAGGCAAACACGTGCTGCTAGAGAGCTTGGATTCCCAGCCTGTAACTAAGTGGAATACTTTTAAGAATGACACAGTCAGATTTGTGTTATGGTGTGACTGACAGGTAATTCTGATAGCATGATGGAAGTTGGAATGGAAATTGGGACCTAAGAAGTAAAGTGTATCCATGGTGTCAATTTTTCAGTGGAGTAACCACCTTAACAAAACAAAATGTTCCATGAAACACTTCACCCAGTTCTCCAGCTTACCACCTGAAAAATAATGCCCTGAAACTTCAGTGAGGGTCAGTTCCCTCTCCACACACAGACTTCTCATCAATGAGATGATGTGTTGCACCTATTAAACATTCCAACTTTGTAAATGCCACCAGCTATAGATACTCCTGGGGCTTCCCTGGTGGCCCCGTGGTAAAGAATCCACCAGCTAAGGCAGGAGACTGCCAGTTTGGTCACTGGGCTGGAGAAAACACCCTGGAGAAGGAAAAGGCAAACCACTTCAGTCTTCTTGCCTGGGAAACCCCACTGACAGGGGAATTTGGTGGGATGCAGCCCACGGAGTCGCAAAAGAGTCAGACACGACTTAGCCACTGAAGAACAGGTACTACCAGATATTCACTTAAAAACCATCTGCTGTAGCCCAGACTACCTGGGGAATCTTGTAAACTGCCTATGATCTCTCTACCACTCTCTGATAACCACTGATGTAAAAATACAGACGAGGAGGAAATCAATTGAGATGTAAATGAAAGTGAACATAAGTGAAACTGACCAAGTTGGTAGAGATGCTGCCCGTGAAACGAACAGAAACAGAAAGAAGAGGCAATGTCCCTAACGGAGCAGAGCTGTCAACGAGTCTGTGTTGTCAGGAGCTGAAGAACGGCCAGGCTTGTAAGAAACGGCCGGTAGACGGAGCGCCTGTGACAACTAGTTGTAGTAGTTTGCGGGCAAGGGGAGGGAAAGGACCAAACTAACAGAGGCTGTAAGGCGTTTTGGAGGGGGTTCTGCACGCTGCCAAAGGAGACGATTAAAGCCGAGGTTCAGATCAGAGAGGAGGGCAGAGAGTGAGGAGCTGGGAGAGGGGACCCGGCTCCTGCTGCACGCGGGATAAGTTAGCGGCTGGCGAAGAGGCAGCAGAGGGATGACTCGAGTTTCCAGGGGCAGTGGGAGCGGAGGAGCGTCAGGGGCCGAGAAGACACCCGATCGTGGGGTGAGGGCGAAGGACCAAACACCTTCCGGACGCCGGGAGAGCACAGGGGAGCGCGGAGGTGTCACTCGTGACCGGCCAGGCAGCCTCCCGTCCCCAGCCCGGTACTCACACAGCTCCGAGTACCGGTGGCAGCCCCGTCCCAGCTGCTGCAGGTAGCGTTGCAGCACGTCCGTGAGAAGGTGGCAGGCGCTCAGTTGCACTGAGTCCCAGCCCAGCGCCTGGCAGATCTGCGCCACCGAGACCCTCAACAACGACCTGGAGTAACTCTCGCACATCCCGCTCCGTGGACTCCACCGCAGTCCGTGCCGCCACTTCTCTCCACCTCCGCCGCCTAGCCTTAGCAGGGCCCCCGATTCATCCTCCAGGGCCTCCGAGGCGGGGAAATCGTCCCCCCCCGACCCCCGGCGACCACCTCAAAGCCTCAGCAGCACGGAGCGCGCCAGCCTGAGAGCCGCCATTTTGGACTTGCTCCGCCTCCCGCTGGATGGTCGCCGGGGCGAGGCAGCACTAGCCGAGTGCGGAGCGGGCCGATGCGGAAGCTCCGCCCCGTTGTAGCCGAGCGATGGTCCCGGTGTTGACTCTCGGTCCTGGAAAGATGCAGGAAACGGCGGCGCGGGGCGCAGGTGAGGGATGCGCCAGAGGAGGCAGGTGCCTGGGGCCTCCTCGGGTACTCTCTCGGAGGAGACCGGGGAGGGCACCGTCAGTGGTTCAGGGCCCGAAGAAGGAGCCAGGATGTGGGTGTTACAGAGAAGTAAAGACCCGAGAGGCTGTGAGTGCAAGGGTGGGATTTAGGGGCGTGGAAACTTCTAGTCGCGAATCTAATCACGCCTCTGCAGAAAAAAAAAGATCTCTTTACCATTGTATAGATTAAATCAGGTCCAAGCTGTTAATCATGTCAGTCGAAACCATTCACAGTAGGGCGGGGTGTAAGGTGTGGCCTGTGTGGCGCTGACCACCGGGTTCAATTTAAGGGGACAGCAAGAAACGTAATGAAAATTACTAGTATTTTAACACGGTTATTTAAAAATCCGAGCTACTACCCTATCCCTTTCCTGTCTCGGGGCACCTCTTTCAAATCGCAGCCCTGGTTCCAATAAAATTTTACTTATAAAAACGGGTGACATGCTGGTGGGCGAGAGTTTGCCAGTGTTCCCTTCACCAGCGTCTGCTGCTGCTAAGTCGCTTCAGTAGTGTCCCACTCTGTGCGACCTCGTAGACGGCAGCGCACTAGCTTCCCCTGTCCCTGGGATTCTCAGGGCAAGAACACTGGAGTGGGTTGCCATTTCCTTCTCCAATGCGTGAAAGTGAAAAGTGAAAAGGAAGTCTCTCAGTCGTGTCCGACTCGTCGCGACCCCATGGACTGCAGCCCACCAGGCTCCTCCGTCCATAGGATTATCCAGGCAAGAGAACTGGAGTGGGGTGCCATTGCCTTCTCACCAGCGTCTAGGATCTGTCAAAGGAAGAGAGGACTCAGTTGCCTACGGAGGTCAAAGTCTTTAAATCCAGCTGGGTGTATGAAGAACTATTGCCTGCCCTAGATTCCCCGCTCCAGGTAAGGGCTACCAGATCTTAAGGAGCTGCAGGAAATCGGGGTTTTGTGATCAGTAGCTCGATCAATATTTTTAACTATTGAGATACATTTAAAAATTTTTTTATTCTATTTATTTGGCTGAGCTGGGTCTTGGCTGTGGTGTGTGGGCTTCTCGTTGAGGTGGCTTCTCTTGTTGCAGAGCACCGGCTCTAGGTGCACTGGCTTCAGTAGTTGTGACTCTAGAGTTCCAGAGAGTGGGCTCAGTAGTTGTGCTCATGGGCTCAGTTGCTTTTTGGCACCTGGAATCTTCCTGAACCAGGGATCAAACCCCTGTCCACTGCATTGGCAGGCAAATTCTTATTCACTGTACATGCCACCAGGGAAGTCCTGGGAATACATTTGCAAGCCAAACGAATCCCACATTTAGGCTAGATTCAGCCTATAGGAAGCCAGGCTGTATTGACTCACCTACTCAGTCTTTACCCGTTTTTGCTTTTTTCTTCTAAAAGCTTCTGGAGTGTTCCTTCCTCCCCTCCCCTCCTCTATGCTGTGTTCCTCTCTTCTTGAACCTATCACAGTGCATTTAGTATTTGAGTTAAGGTGCCTCTTCAATAAATTGTGAGTTGCTCCATGACTCTACCTTCTCCTGTTAGGGACCATTCCAGAACTTTGAACATTATATTCAATTTTTTTTAAGTCCCAGTAAACCAACAGAATGGAAAATATGATACTGCAGCTAAATGATAACCTGCAATGAGCAATTCAGTAGGCGGCTGTGTGCCTTTTGTTTTTCTCCACTGACAGTTCTGTCCCCAAGATTATCAAGGACCTTCTGGATGCTAAATCTCTGGGACACTTCAGTCCTATCCTTGCTTGACCATTTTGTATCCATTTGATAATGTTGAACACTATCTTAATTTTGAAACTCTCGGATCTCATGATACCCTACCCTCTTCTATTCCTTTAATACTTCTGGGTAATTCCTTTTACATCTCTTATATCACCTCTCTGTGTTTTTCAACCCCTTAATCTTTTGTTTTGGAGATTTTCAAACCTACAGAAACATTGAAACATAAGTACAAACACAGGTACACACATCACCTAGATTCACCAATTGTAAATATTTTGCCACATTTACTATATACATCCATACATACAGAGCTCGTTTTTTTCAGAATAGTTTGAAAATAAATTGCAAACATCTTGACATTTAACCCAGAAATACTCCAGCATGTATCTCCTCAGAGAAGGACATTCCTCTCTGGAACCGTGTGTCATGGATTCAGTTCTCCAGTTCTGAGGTGGAGATTGACCTGCAGGTTTACCGAGTGCTCCTGGGGTCTACATCTGTACAAGGAAAAGGGTTCCCAATGCACTTTTCAGAGGGACCTCAGGTTATCCCAAAGGGAGCTCTAATTTGGGATTGACCCTTCACCTCTGCCCTGAGTTGGAACAAAGGGGCTGGACCTTTATATTCCCATTTTAGCAAATCATTACCTGAGGAGAGCATATGATATCAGACAATTCCAGGGAACACAGAAGCCTTCAGTCCTTCAAGGGAGTGGGCAGTGCATTAAGATAGCCTGTATTGTATTAGTCCCTTCTGGCTGCCATAACTCAGACTGGGTCGTTTATCAACATTATTTCTCACAGTTCTGGAGGCTGGAAATCTGAGATCAGGGTGCAGCATTGTCGGGTGGGGGCCCTCTCCTGGGGCACAGATTTCTCAGCTTGTATCCTCACAAGGTGGGAGGAGCCAGAGAGCTCTGTTGGATCTCTTTTATTACAGCATTAATCTCATTAATGAGGGCTACACTCTCCTGACCTTCCCAAAGTCCCCACCTTATACCACCACCACATTGGGCATCAGTTATTGTAAAATATTGGCTGCATTCTCTGTGGTTTGTATTACATCTTTGTGTTTTATTTCATAATTGCCAGTTTGTCCCCCTGAATCCCTTTCCCCTATTTTGCCCCTCCCCCAACCCCTGGACTTCTTGGTGGCTCAGTGATAAAGAACCCACCTGCCGATAAAGGAGACATAGATTCAATCCCTGGGTTGGGATTGAATTTCCTTCCTGGAGAAGGAAATGGCAACCCACTTCTGTATTCTTGCCTAGGAAATGCCATGGACAGAGGAGCCTGGCAGGCTACTGTCCAAGAGATGGCAGAGTTGGACACAACTGAGGGACTGAGGGACTGCGTGTGCACACACACCTTCTTTAAGTGTACCACTGACTTCTGCCTCCCCCAACCCCCAATGGAAGTGAAAGTTCAGTCATGTCTGACTCTTAGCAACCCCATGGACTGTACTGTCCCTGGAATTCTCCAGGCCAGAATACTAGAGTGGTTAGCCTTTCCCTTCTCCAGGGGATCTTCCCAACCCAGGGATCAAACCCAGGTGTCCCACATTGCAGCCTGATTCTTTTACCAGCTGAACCATAAGGGAAGCCCAAGAATACTGGAGTGGGTAGGTAGCCTATCCCTTCTCCAGCATATCTTCTCAACCCAGGAATCAAACTGGAATCTCCTGCACTGCAGACAGATTCTTTACCAACTGAGCTATCAGGGAAGCCCTGTTACATCAGTTTAACCAGTCTGAAAAATTTGTCCTCCACCTTCCCACTTCCATAGTTCTTACCTAGAAGCCAGGAACCAGCGTGGGGATTGTACCAACCTGCACGTTCGGGATCCACCTCGTGCCTGGGGCTCTTTGTGTTCCGTCTATGACTCCCAGGGCGCCGAGGGGCTGAGCCAGCTCCCAAGTCCTGTCCTAGCATCCACTCCCTCAAACCCTTCCTGTGAGCATGGTCCCAAGTCAGACCCGCCCCCACTCCCAAAGTGTGTTCTGAGACAGATCTCAGAAGCAGGGTCTGAGATGGAAACTAGCGTAGGGGTGCTCTTGAGATCACTGCCTGAATGAAGAGGAGTCCAGCTGGGGAGGGAGATGCTGAGCTGCAGCCCATCCTCAGGAAAGACCTCAGCAAACCCCAGAGAGCTTTAAAACTGTCCTGAGCTCAGGCAAGGGGGCACGGCTTTACTCCCATGGTGATCAGGCCGCGGGTGTGGGCTGTCCAGGAGTGGGGCCATGACTGTGGGCAAGGTGGTCTTCAACTGAGGCAGTTCCAATGAGCTTTGACAGCTGAGGGCTGTGTGCTGCCAGAATTCTCGGAAGCTAAGGGAATACTTCCTTCAGTCCAGCTGAAGGGAGGATCCTTGAAGTGTATCTCAACTTCCATTACCCCATCATCCAAACTATCACATACAACAAACACAAGATTGATACAGTAACCTGACCTAATGTGGAGTAGCATACTTAAATTTTACCATTGTTCCCAAGTCTTCTATAGCTTTTTTAAAATCTCTAACCTATTCAAGACTCATTCATTGCACTTAGTGCCTTACAAGTTAGTCAGTCCCAACCAGGGATCAAACCCAGTTCCAAGGCAGTGAAAGCCACTGGAGTCCTAACCACTGGACCACCAGCATATTCGTTTTCCTCTCTTGGTAAGGCCAATCCCACCAGTTGTTTGTCTTTTGCTTGTTGGTTTTTTGTTTGGTCTTTCATGACATTTACTTTTTGCAAAGTCCAGGACAGTTATCTTAATAGGATGTCCCAGTCTTTTGTCTAATACAAGGATCTTCCTCACTGCCCTTTGATACCCATCCCAGCCTTCCTATTGCTCCCGTCTCTAATCTCTGACAATCACTATTTTCCTCTTCTAAAGTTCTGTCCTATAATCTTTCAGAATTCTCACCATAATTCCCTGGAAATTCATCTAAGTTATTGTAAACTGAGCTTTTTCAACTCGTTTTTTTAAAAGTGGGTTTTGTCTGATTTATGAATGTTTAAAAAAATACAACTATATTCAAATTTGTACTGCAAATGTCTTCCCTCAGTATTTTGATAATTAATGTTAATAAAGCCCAATTGTCAGACTAAAATTATATATCTTTTTTTTTTTTTTTTTTGCCATGAAGATCCCCTGGAGAAGGGAATGGCAACCCACTCCAGTATTCTTGCCTGGAGAATTCCATGGACAGAGGAGCCTGGCAGGCTATAGTCCATGGGGTCGCAGAGTTGGACATGACTGAGTGACACACATTTTCACTATACCCAAAAGCCTTAGATTTTTTTTTCATTATGTCTTTGCATCAGACTGTAAGCTCCTATAGAGAAGTATAATTATTATCGTATCTTCAGAATTTAAGAGTGCTAACACACAGATCAGTAAACATGATGATCACTTAAGTGTATCAGGTAACATTTAAACAGTTACAGCAGTCATTCCATGTCAGATTTTAAGTATTTTGCAAATATTGATTCATGTAGTCCTCATAACAACCCTATCAGTCAGTCCTATTTTAATTATTTTACAGATGATAAAACTGAATGATTAACTCACCCAAGGTCACACAGCTGGTAAGGGCTGAACTAAGATTCTAACCCAATTTGCCCCAAAGTTTATGCTCCATGTTAAGAGCTTATGGAAAAACCCAAATGAATTTTTTTGGCCAACCCAATACATAGTCCGAGTCATAGATCATCCTACTTCCAATTAAGTACACAGAAGTACTCATCCAAATGTGCAGAGACTTGCCCAAATATACTTATTAACAACCATCGTGGCAACATTTCAGAGCAACATAGGTACAGACCTAAGTTTTCAGAGGAAAGCAAGTGTCACAGAAACAGAAATCAAAATGGCTCTTAAATCATTTCAGGGAAGCTAGAAAATGACACTGAGATTCTGTTCAGTTTATCTTCCCCTTCTAACCTTCTTCTTAATGGTTTTATTTTAAAAGAGTAATATAAAGTGTTGTTGATGGGCTTTATGTATATTTTTATATGTAGTCTCTTGTAATTCCTGTTATTTTGCAATAAAAAAACCCCTAAAAAAGTTAAAGTGGTAGTCACTCAGTCATGTCTGACTCTTTGCAACCCCATGGACTGTAGCCCTAAATCCTCTTAAATAGGAAAAAAATCCCAACATTTTGGCAGGGCCAGCTCATTCTGTAGAATAGCTCAGGTGCCCAAAGTTAATGGCTATCTAAAAGTGAATGTGAAGTGAATATCCTACTGAAATGTTTCTCAGTCCTTGGAAAAGATTTAAACATTTATTTAGAGTCAGTATGTCCCTGGAATTCTCTACCCTCTATACAAGAAACAGTGAATGACTCAGACATGGCACTGTTGCCTTGCACTGGTGGTCCTCGGAAGGGAGGCCTGGGTTGGGGGTGTGGCTGGCACCTCTTCCTTCCACTCTGTGACTCCTCAGAAGCCAGGCTTTCCATGGCTGTTAGGAAACCAAAAAATTGCAAGAGCCCCTTCAACTAGCTTCTTACTAAGAAATTTTAATACAACTATGTTAATATTTTGAAGTGTTGTAAGATCTCATTTTGAAAATGGTTCTTCTATAATAATTTTAAAAAAGCAGTGATTTTACGTTGAGTCATTTATTGTAAGATAATTTACAAATATCTTGCTGTCTTTAGTAATCTGAACAATGGACCAACAAATTCTTCTGACAAGGACAGCAGTAAGCTAAAAACAAAATCAGCTTGCTGAATTCTTCTTTACCTGAAAAATAAAAGTATACAACAAATAAAAATCAAAGTGTTTTTTTTTTTTTTTGGAAATTAAACATATCAAGAGATAATATGCATCTAAAGTGGGACTTGAACTGACTACATAATAAACTGTTACTCTACACTAGTGGTTCTCAAGTTTTGGTCGTGGGACCTTTTCATGGGATCTGTGAGGGCAAAGCTAATATCTGTAACAATGCTGCTTGCCTGTTTTATTCTCATTCTCAAGAGTACATGGTGGAGTTTTCCAGAACCTACATGACGTGCAATGTCAGAACAGAATGAACAGAGAAATGGAAAGGACTGAGCTGTCTTCTGCAGAGTCAGACATCAAGGGGTTCTGAGACCAGGAAGTCTGAGAACCACTGTTCTTCACCAGCCTGTTTTTAGTACTGCAAAAAAATGCTGATTCTTTATCCTTGTAGTTTATTTAACATATTTTAAGAAGGAAAAAAAAAAGACCCCTAGCATCAGCCATGTGATCCCATGATCTGACTGCTGCCTTAATGGCTGGCCAGTCTCATCTCCCAAGAAATCAGTTTCCCTGTTGCTGAATTAGTTTCAATTCTCTCTGACTGGGATTCTTTTCTGATGGGATGAGGGGAGGGTGTGAAATATTACCACTTTACCTCTTGTCTGAGGATGAAACTGGATTTTCATTACTCCCTGGGTTATTATATTAGAAGAAAAACACAAACAGAAAACAAGCAGGTCAGGAAGCAATCCATGCTGGTTAATCACGTACAATTTCCAACTAGGAAAGCCCAGTCCTCATTCACTACCCTGAGTATATCACATAAATACTTACCAAAAGAGCTCCTTGAAACAGAGTCACTAACTGTTAGGAAACATTACAGACCTGAATCTGGCTAAAGTAATAAAACCATGTTCATGCAAGTAGGCAGGATTATGAAAGCATACTTTAAACCACAACTTTGCTATAAGTAGTATATAATTTTTTTTTTAATTTAAGCTAGCAACTAACACTTGGCACCTCAAATATGGTTTACTCATGCCTTTTATTACCAAATAGCCAAATGTGTTTGTATTAAATACTAGTCTTTAAGCAGAAGAGCTGATAGGTTACAGAGCATGCAAGTTCATTTCATATAAAAAATCCATCACGAGGATTATTAAGGTTTGCACAGCTAACCTTTAACAAAGGATTTAGCCTGCCTTTCTAGAAAGTGAAAACTGAATAGTCAATTTCCAGTTATCTGAACTGTTATTAAAATTCTCATTCTTTGTGTCCCAATCTCCTTCTCATTTCTCTGCATCTGCTTCTTTCAGTCAGGTCCCCACATTCCTAATCAAGAGCTGGGTCCTCCACTCTGCAGAGGCTGGAGCCTCCATTTATTCTGAGCATCCATTCCTTTTTCCCCTGGCTCTCTGCATCTCACAGCCCCCCGACCTTCAGAGTGCAGTTCTTTCCCCCAGGCCTTGGCACAC
Organism: Neotragus moschatus; assembly: GCA_006410615.1. Lineage (NCBI taxonomy): Eukaryota > Metazoa > Chordata > Mammalia > Artiodactyla > Bovidae > Neotragus > Neotragus moschatus. Next base: position 260,421 of record SJYA01001903.1, on the reverse strand, counting down.
TTGCCACCGGAGAAGCAGCAGATGTACAGCAAGGAGGACACGAATAATACACCTGCTTAACCCCATCCTAGCTCGCATGTCATAGAAAACAACTGTGTCGCAGGGAGAGCATCTTAACCGTGTCTGTCAAGCTGCTAAGTGGCAGGACCACTCATCACTGCCTGGACGCTGATGCTAACAGAGCAGTAGTGACCAGGAGGACAGATGGCTTAAACGCAGGCTTGAAAGCAAAATAAGAGAAGGAAGGCTGTTTAGGACAGCAGAGCTGATGGAGCCAACCAACACTGACAGAATGGTCTCAACCAGTTTGTGTGTGTCTCTGGAATCCTGCCCATTTCCATCCTCCAGAGACAAAAAGGACCAACTTCTATGTCGCCTTAGCGATGAACCTTTCCCTGAGTCCTAAACGTCGACCCACGTATTCATATATTCAGCAAAGTGTTACTTCTGTCTCTTCTAAAATTCCAGTTTTTAATACACTCATGGCTCATCATTCATTCACTCCACAAATATTTACTAAGGAAATGCATGCCAGGTGATGAAGCTACAAGTGAACAAGACATGGCCCCTCTCAAGCCACAGGACACAGACAAACCTAAGGACAGTTCCTAATAACATGGTGTAAGTGCTGTGATGGAGGGAAACGCGGGAAATAGCCCCACTCACACCACAAAGGAGGGTTTTCTGGAGGAAAGGAGTCCCCCCCAGCTCCGTTATGAAGGATAAACAGAGTCAGTCAGGTGGAGGATTAAGGGTGCAGGGGAAAAAAGAATGACATTTCAAGAAAAAGCATGTGCCACTTAAAAAATATATTTTCTAATTTGGGAGAGAAATGACAAAGATGTGTTCAGAGGGCATAAAGGGGAGAAAGCCAAGGGATATTTAGAACGTAAGATTTGGAGAACTTGGTGACCAACTAGCAGGAGGTGAGAGAATGAGTCAAAGATAATACACATTTTATCTTTCTGCACAACTGAGTTTTCTTATCCTATTCGGATGTAAACGCCTCAGGACAAAGGATCCCACCCTTTAGCACTGTATGAGGCATGTAATGGGTGTTCAATGTAATCATTTTTTATAGATTTCCCATTACTGTAACCCTGGTTACAAACATTAACATATCTAGCTAAACAACCCAGACATTTTGAGAAAAGCGGTATTTTAAGAACTATCAAGGATAGTACTGATACAGAAAACTTAGTTAAAAACTTCCTGACCCTACCACCATTCAATAATTTACAGATTTATAAAAAACCAAACCAAATACCAGTAACTCATAAACTAAGCCTGAATGTTTTAGCTGAAACAATCAAAAATACTCCGGAGATCTCGTTTTCATCAAATCTTTATATTCTAAGGTCAAGGAAGCAAGATTAAGCAATGGATCATCTTTTTTCTGTAACAGACCAAAAAATGGGAAGGGAGAAGGGGACATAAACAAGCCAAGGATAAACGAGCAGGCACTATGAGACAAGAATGCTGAAGGCAATGCTCAGTTACTTACAGAGCCGCAGCACCAGAGATGATTTCTATCAGCTCCTTGGTGATGACAGCTTGGCGGGTGCGATTGAATGTCAGAGTCAATTTGTCAATCATTTCGGCTACAAACAAAACAGAAGATTAGACAACAAGATCTAAAACCAGAAAAGAATACCTTGCTCACTAACTCATTCACGAGATCTAAGCTGTTTAATTCAAAAATAAGACTCTGTCTCCTTTGAGGTACTAGAACTGGCCTCTTGAAAAATGTTATGGAGATATATTTTTTTGGTATCTTCCAAGAATTAAAGTACTTGCACATTTACTTCCTACCAAGTAAGACATTACTTCCTTTAAGGAGAAGAATATAATTTTTCTATCCTCACAGGACTGGTGACAGAGCCCAGGACCAGACCCCAGCTCTCCTGCTCCTCTTCCAGAATCGCTAACACCGTTTGACATGAGCGAGGGCCTCCACACAGCCTCAGCAAAGGAACGCCCTCAGACTGCTGGGCGCTTACAAGCATTCTTGCTGGCGTTGTCCATGGCCGTCATCCTGGCACTCTGCTCACTCGTGGTGGATTCCTTCAGCGAGTAGTAGATGACGTTGGCCAGGCTGTATTCCTGGTAATTCCGCAGCACATCAGCGTCAATGTCATCATAGATACTCATGCTCTCTGTTGAAATGCAAAGACTGATTTAATCAAGAAGCTTCCTGGTGCAAAAATCCTTTATAATCACAGAGAAGTCAATGTGAGACTGGTTAAAAGACACAGTTCTAAAAGCTTCATCTATTTTCATACTATAGATTATAGCAGATTTTCAGTAAAACATGATGTGTAAACAAAGCACATGGCAATGGCACCCTACTCCAGTACTCTTGCTTGGAAAATCCCATGGACGGAGGAGCCTGGTAGGCTCTAGTCCATGGGGTCGCGAAGAGTCAGACACGACTGAGCGACTTCACTTTGACTTTTCACTTTCATGCATTGGAGAAGGAAATGGCAACCCACTCCAGTTATTCTTGCCTAGAGAATCCCAGGGATGGGGGAGCCTGATGGGCTGCCGTCTGTGGGGTCGCACAGGGTCAGACACGACTGAAGTGACTTAGCAGCAAACAAAGCACTTGGTATTCTACTTGAAATGCTTAACTTCATAAAACCCAAGAGGCCGACATTTAAAGTAACAGCCCTACATTTCACGGATATAAAGCCTCTGGAGAGCATCTAGCAGAGTGCCCTGGACTAAGCCAGCAGACAGTCCGGGACTGTGTTTTTCAATAGGGAAATTAAGGAGAGAAATGAGACTTGTATAGTGTGATGTCAAAATCCCAACTCAACCATGTGGTTATTGGAGAAATCTGACAGGTCAGACAATGAGGGAGGGAAAGTTTTTCTGAGACTAGAGTCGAAGAATTAGAGGCTGCTCTGCATTTCAACAATTAGGCGGCAGAAATTTAGCAGTGCATTCAAAAAGTTTTCTTTAGGGTAAAGCGAGACAGGGCTGCATTTCATTGACTTAAGATGCAGAGGACTGTGTAACTCCTGTTTTACATACCATGAAAAAATAAGGTAACACAGCCAATTAAAAATGATGTGCTACTGACTGGTAGAAGCACCTCAATTTTAGAGACATTATAAAGTGTACGTCTTAGAATAGAAGAAATATAATATATAGGAGAGGAAAATGAAATTGGTTCCTGAGTATTATTTCCAGAACGCTTCACTGAGCAATGATGACTTTCATATATAATGTTGGCCCCCAATGGATATTTATTTATACAATGAATGTTTTATGGTTTCATGGAAGCTGCTAATAGATGCTGATAGAAACAGCTCAACATTTTTGTTACTGCTGAAAAAAAGCCACCCTGACAAATACTGTTTTCCTCAATCTGCAAATGTCTCGTTTCATAGGAAAAATACTTGTCATACAAAATACACTTACCAGCACTTGAAATGGTGTCAAGGGAAAAGATGGGCTTTTCTTCTGTCTTGTAGGAGATGACAGACCTAGAAATGGCAAAAACTAATGTAAATTCCAAGCTTATAATTTCACCCTATTAAGGAAACACTCAATTGAAAAAAATCTGAACATAAAAAAGCTTGGATTTCAACATTTTTCTTGCCTGAATCGGTTAAAGATGATGGACCCTTCATCAAATTCATATCCAGAATTTAACAGCTCAAGGGCAATGACTGACGCATCCCCAAAGGTTGGGGGTCTCCTCCCCACTTCTTTGAATGTCACCAGAAACTGGTCAGAATGAGTCCTATGAGAAAACGTAGAGATCACATATAACAGCTGAGCGGAGTACTTCTGCACAGGGAACAAGGCAAAAATACTCTATGAATCAAGTGTTTCTTGAGTGGAGATATTTATTTTTGAGTGTTTTTTCAGCGGTGTTCACTGAATTAAGGTGCCCCTACCTTACTTTGATCACCCGAGTTTCAGCGCCTGCCCCAAACTGAGGACTCACAATCAGCCTTTCTCGCCTTGTATCCCTCTCTGCCTTTACTCCCCTCCTGCCAATTCTAATTAACTGTTATTCATTTCCGGCATCTCCAGGCCATGACAACTCCTCAGAGTCCCCGTTAAAAAAAAAGCCCTTAGCTTCTGACACTCCTACTGCATTCCGTTTATGGTTTGGAAGAAGGAGAAGCAAGTGACAAGTAAAAAACAAGGGAAATCTACACATTCTAAGATATCCTGGAACAAAACTTGAAACAAAACAAAGCTTCTCCATGTGTATAAAATGGCAACCAAAAAGACACCTTGCTTAAATAAACTATCAAAGAAAATGCTGTTTACTCACGTCTGCAGCCTTCTACATAAACAATATATATTTATATTACCTGTGAAGTATACTCCTGATTTTATCACCAACTCCAATGAGCTTAACTTCTTTCCCGGCTGCTGCAAGGTTGGCTGCCTCGCTTTTCATCTGTTTAGCAACCGAGGAGTGAATAGCACCACAGAGCCCTCGGTCTGAGGACACACCGATGATGAGGTGCTTCTTCTTGTCTTCAGGAGTCTTAATATCAGCCTTTTCATACAGAGCTTCAAAAGAAAAAAAAGTGGAATTACACTAAATACAGCAATAACCCCTAATTCACAAAATGATGCCTTTACTTATCAAGTATCTTTGCACTTATTTACAAAGAGGCTGGAAACCATAAAGGTCTAAATCTTTGTTAAGAGGTCTCTAAACACCGTTATCTTAAGTACTGACTAAAAGAAATCACTAGTACAATCAAAGAGCTTGTAAAGAGGCCAGACTTAGAGAAGCGACAACTTATCTAGACTTACCAAATTTTTAAATAATTAAAATTTTCAGAGTACAACCAAGAGAGCAGAGAGTAAATATTTACTGAACTGTTCATATAATCTGCACAGCGAGCTTTTATGAAAACTACTGACATTAAAATAATGGATGCCATTTTATTTTGGGTGTTACTTTTAAGAGCCTCACTTTGTTGGCCTGATCTTCGAAGAAACAGAAGCCAAGAGGGATTCAAATAGGGTTCAATACACATGGATTTTACTGGGAAAATGCCTGAGAGAAGACACAGGAAGGAGGTCAGAAGAGCCATCACACTGTGATGCCTGTGTGACCAGTGGGAAGAAAGGTGAGGAGGCAGCTTCCTGGCCCGCAGAGCAGTTGAGGGAAAGCTCAGCAAGGCTGCCAGGGAGCCCCAGGTCTCCACAGAACATGCAGCCTGAGCACTCCACCTGTCAGGAGGAGCTCGTGGGAAGCATGTCTCGGGTGCAAACACAGGATGGTTTCAGCAGCTGTCTCTCTAATAGCTGCAAACTGCATCCTCATTGCTGCCACATGCCCCCACTTCAACGAAATTCCTATCACCCTTCTTCAGTTAGAGGAGGACCCTCAAATTTCAATACCTGAAAACCCTCCATAAAAGGCAGAGAAAGGTACATACTCAACTCTAAAGTTTAGGGAAGTGAAGAGAATATTCCTTTTAAGTCTCTTTTTATCTTCTATATTGTACAGCATAAAAAATAAAATTCCTATTTAAAGTTCTTAAATATTTCAAAGATTAGCCATTTAATAACAAGTAGTTAGTATTTTTTCAGTTTGAAGGACTTAGAAGTTGACTGGCAGCCTTGACTTTTTAATATTATTCCACAAATATTCTAATCAGATGTCCAAGTCAATTTCTTCATTAAGCCTGGCAGAGAACAGGACTCATAAGAGCAAACAGCTGGTGTTGTTAAAGATGACTAAAATCTAACAGAACAAGTCTCTGCTATACTGCTAAGTGAAACTAAATAAGGTATTTTTATTTTTTTAAAAGTCTTTATTGATTTTGTTACAATATTGTCTCTGTCCAATGTTTTGGTTTCTTGGCCGTGAGGCATTGGGATGAAGCTCTCTGACCAGGGACTGAACATGCACCCCTTGCACAGAAGGTAAAGCCTTAACCACTGGACTGCCAGGGAGGTCCCAATATGGCATTTTCAAAGCAAGAAGTCACTTCAACTGAAGCATGGAACGCTATCATTTTCTCATACAAAACTTTCATTAGCAGTATGAATGCATGCTCAAGAAATATGAACACAAGAAAACTCCAGCAGAAAGTAATTTCTATCTAACAGATTAATACAGATAATACAGATACATCTTTTTTCCTCCTTTACAGCTGATCTTTCAACACTCTGTCCATGTACTCAGTCATACCCATGACTGTTCAGTCAAATTCCACTACAGGGTACCCCCACCCCAAGCTGCAGTCCTAGAAGATCACATCACATTGTAACAGGATAAAATCAAGCATCTGAGTCTGGTGCACTAAACCTCACGTTCTTTTGATGGCATATTTAATAATCTAGGAACAATCTTTCAGAGTACTTTAAAAGGGAGGTGAACACATACAGTGATGAATAGAGACAGGCTTGGAAGCCAAGCCACGCAGGTAAAGTTACAACTGTACTGGACTTGGGTTTTCTCCTCTGCAAAGCTGGGGCTCCAACAGTGCCCACCTGCACAGGGCTGCCATGATCGTGAGTGCGTGTAAGTGCTCAGGACCGCGTTCTCTAGCTTAAAAGGTCTTTGTAATCTGACTGCAAGCCTCTCTTACCCAAGGACCCCACTCCATACACTCGGGCTGGTTTCAGCTCCCTCTCAGCTCGGGCATATTTTGCTGCTGCTACCATTTTCATAGACTTGGTAATTTTCTGGATGTTTTTGATTGATTTTAGTCGCCTGGTAACTGAAAAACAGAAGTGCTGTGTTAAGACAAAGGAATTATGATTTCATTTGTGAATTTATGGAAATATTTTCCTAAACTGCAAGGTAGAATAACTAGCAGTTAGACCATCTGGCAAACTAGGCTTAATAGAGTTAACAGTAGAGTACCAGTAAGTCAGACCTTGCGCTATCTGGACAGCAAGCAAAAACAGCAATGTAACAGTAAATTATGCATGTAAAGCATTAAATGGTATTGAAAATGGCTTTCAACCAAAAAACAAGTCCCATAACATTTTATACACCACACAGAGTACAGTTTTTTCTAATTATCATCATTCTACAGACAAGAGAAGCATAACAACCATGTGTTACCACACACCGGTTTTTTCAACGCCATACACACGACATAGATTCACTGTTCGTTTTAACCAAGTACATAAATGGGCTAAAGCAGCACACTTTCAAAAGTATTATTTGGCAAAATTTAGTTCCTCTTAATTCACATATTGAGATAATGTACTTACTATCTTTCAAAGTTGCCATATTTCGAACTTGGATCCTGAAAATAAAGATGGCAAAAATTTTTTTTTTAGTTTTTTTGGGAAAAAGCTCCAGAAACTTCCAAAGTTAATATATGGACTTAAAGAGTAGCCCATAAAGAAACAATCTATCAAATATAAGAGTCTGAATATATATGGATATATGACTGAAGCGACTAAGCAGCAGCATAAACCCCCTANCTTACTATCTTTCAAAGTTGCCATATTTCGAACTTGGATCCTGAAAATAAAGATGGCAAAAATTTTTTTTTTAGTTTTTTTGGGAAAAAGCTCCAGAAACTTCCAAAGTTAATATATGGACTTAAAGAGTAGCCCATAAAGAAACAATCTATCAAATATAAGAGTCTGAATATATATGGATATATGACTGAAGCGACTAAGCAGCAGCATAAACCCCCTAATACGGATATCAAGCCCTGTTTCAAAGGTCTCATTCTAGTTGCCCTAACATAAAGCTTCCACTGAGGCCACATGGCATTCACACAGGCTCTATTTCCCACTCCATGTCTTAGCCTATATTGTTTCCATGACAGACAAGTCCTTCCCCTTGTCAGGCTATCCAGTTATTCTTAAACTCAAGGTCAGCCACTTCTAAAAAACGATTGCTCAGTTTCCAAGCAAGCTCCTGACTTCCTCATTTCACCAATAAATAACAGAACACTTTAGGGTCAATCATACATTCTAACATGACCACATGTGTCAAAGTAGAATTTAAAAACCAATTCTTAACTGTTCCAACTCAATCCAGTGAGCTTTTATGGAGCAGATACTCTGCTCCAGGATTTGGTCTCTGACCACAAGATGCATACTATTATCTCATAAACAAGGTTCATGCAAACTTAAGATTTACAAAATTTTACATTAAATATTTTTCTAGTCTTTAAAGCACTAACACATAAAATTCAAAAATAGTAGCAGTTAAAGATAAATATGAGAGGCTCTTCCCCTTACTGGGGAATACAACATGTCATCGAACATACACCATCTTTCGGCTCTTCAATCCATCAAGCACCTGTTGGCCTGGAACGCGCCAAGGGACTGAGGGATCTATTCACTGCATAAAGGAGGGCCTTGGGGCATTCCAGGGAACTGTATGCAGTTTTGCGGCTGGAGATACGGCTTGCATTAGTAAGTTTAAATATTACTTTATAGGTAGTGGGGAAATGATGAAACTTTAATTGTTCAGTAAAGTACCTCAGATGGCAAGGAAAAGCATAGAATGATACTGAATCTCGATGACACAGAGGCCACAGGGGCAGCTGCTTGCAGTTTCCAGACAAGAGAAGGCAAGAATCTGGACTGAGAGGCTGGCAAAGCAATGGGAGCCTAGATCTGAGAGCAAATGGACCTAAAGGTTTCTAACTTAATGACCTGAGTGGACAGTGCTGTCATTTAACCAAGACAGAAAAGCTAGGTAGGGGGATTCTCACTTGTGATAATGAGTTTTGAATGCAATATTGTACAAAATACTACGGGACTAGGTGGAAATGTGTTCCAGGTCTGTGGAAAATATGAGGTATTTTGAGATTAGAGACAGATTTGTAACTATCAACAGACATGACGATTGATGCCAAAAAAATTTATTTTTAATAGAAAAACAAAATAAAAAGAGCTGATCTGAGCTCTCTTTAGGGAGAGCTTGCTCTACTGACTATAGTTTTTGCAAATGAGAAGATAAGGGAAGTTCTGAATCAGCCGTGTGTCCCAGAAAATTGTCTCATGTCCTGAGAAATCGTCAGGAGATTATCCAAGAAACCAGAAACTTATCCAGTACAATGGAGGGCAAACTGCACAGACAGTGGACTGCCATGATCTCCTACAATCACATGGCAGTGTGAGAAAAACCGAAGGAGCCAGTACAGGATAGGGTCTGCGAGATTCACTGCAGACAGCTTGGAAGAATTTTAAGGAGCGTATAACGCTAACATAAAAATTAAGGAAGAAGCAGCATCCACCAATTCCTGAGGAAAAGAAAATTATGAAGTATCTGCAATCTGAATACTGAACGCCAGGGTGAAAGTCCAACCCCTGGCTCTCCACCAAATGACTTCCAGAACTTTACTTCCACCCACGATCCATCATCATTAGGCTTCTACCTTTTCACGTTAGTTTATATAGATAAGACATGCATGTACAAATTCATTTTCATCTTTCAGTGGATACATCTGGGTCCTCACAAGCATTTCTCCCCCTACCCTCACTTCTTTACAAATACTCAGTTAATCCTCACACCAATCCAGTTAATGGGGCACTACATTACCCCCATCTAACAGATGAGGGAATGGTAGAGACACTGAGTCACCTGCACAAGGCCACACAGCGAGGCAGTCAGGATTCAAACCTGAGGAGAGTCAAGATTCCAACCCGGGCAGTTTGGCACCACTCCATCTGGCATACTACACACTGCTGCCTCATGCTTTTTACATTTAAAAGTAAGTATCTGCTATCTCAGTTTCAGATGAAGACCTGCCTTCTCTCCCCTGAAACGCCTTCTCCCTTCCTTTTCAACATCTACATTTCCACTTATGGCCATTGGTTTCCTAATATAAAATAGTTCCATCTTAGAGAAGGCGGAACATTGAGAAATAGAAACGTATTTTCCCTCTAACACAGAAAAATCAGAAACTCCCTCCCCAACCAAATTTCTTATTTCCATTTTCTTAAATGAGCTTTAAAAAAAAGGTTTAATTTTCAAAAATGTAGTTGTTATTTTACTGACACCCTAAACAATTAAAATAATTTTAACTTACCATTCAGTTAATATTAGTATGCTAACGTCTCTGGAACAATGACAAACTGCACATTAACCAAAACAGAACCAAGGACATGCCTCTTCCTGGTTCTATAAAGGCAAAGGTGTACTTCCTTTTCAGATTAATTCTGTGGACGGCTTTAATTAAGACGGCTTTAATTGCTGAATTCAAAAGGCGATTACAGTGACTAGGAAATGGCAGGAGCAAAGGAGACACCAAAGTGATGGAATATGTCCATCCAAAAAAGGGAAGAGGACAGAGTCTGCTCTCCAAGGTGGAACGCTGATGTCTGATGAATATTCACAACCTACCAATTTGATGAAGGTCAGGACTTCCACATGTATTTGCTGACTGGGGTTCCAGCTTAAGCTCCCTGCCCCCAACAGTAGTTATCTTAGACAGAAAGTGAAACTGAAGTCGCTCAATCACAACAGACTCTTTGCCACCCCATGGATCTACCACACTCCTCCATCCATGGGATTTTCCAGGCAAGAGAACTGGAGTGGGTTGCCATTTCTTTCTCCATCTCAGAAAGAGAGCACACTCAAATGATCCTTTACTAAAGGATCCTCAAATGATCTTACAGGTTTTTAAAAAGTGATTTTGTACAGTTAAAGGTAAAATATTTTGTACTCATTTCAGAAACTGTCCATTTTTAAAAGATCAACTTGGCTGACTTATAATTCTAAAAATATTTACAGGTTACATTCATGCACAGCAAGATGGGAGGGAAGGAAGAAAGGAGAGTTGACATTTGCGACCACTGCTGCATGTCAGACACACTGTCCTACAAACTTCATCAGGACCACGTCTGTCTGTTCTTCACATCTTAGCACTTTGCCCAGTGTCAACTTGGTGCTGGGCAAGCACCCAACAAATATGTGCCGAGTGATGAAGAAATGGGGCAACCGACAAGCGAGACTCCAACTAAGCTGACTCTTTAATCCCCATGAATACTCTTCGACATTAGAGGAAAGAAAATTTGACTTCCACAGCAAACCCACTAACATCTGTGTGTAGGTTTTTCACATCAAATTTAATTACTTCATTACCCCGAAAATCTTTTATCAATTATTTGCTTAATGAAAACATACATATTTTAATTAGCGCATTAGAGTCCCTTCTCATAAATTAGGATACACACATCTAGTGCTGTGGCTTCTTAGAATTCTCCTATACTGTAAAACCAACTAATTGCTAAAACACACAGTCGACAGCTAACAATCCCCTTAGCACCCTATCTGCAATCCTTCCAGACTGCCTAGCTTCAAAACATTTCATCCTATTACAGAGCACCACCACAAACCAATATTTTATCTGCCTATTGCAAGGCCTTCTAACATGCCTTTCTCTGGGGATGGAATAGAAACCAATGTTTATTAAAATCCTCAATACTTGCATAGCAATGAACAGATGACGCTTACAAGTCCGTCTATCTCCTCCTCCTCGGGACCTTATGATGATGTCATGACCTTGCAGGGCTACTGTTTCAGCACAACGGTTTCGAGATAGTTAAGCTATTTTTCCCTTCCTCGCCTTAATATTTTTCAGGTCCCTTTTGCAGCCCACGAGGGCACTTATTTCATTCACCAGGGACCAGCAACGCGCCTGCTGCAAAATCGGTGCTCAACACGGGCTGGGAGTCACTGCCCTGTGCACCGCAGGGNCCGGCTTTGGACGACTCCTTCCCCAGTCTGATCACCCCCAAAGGAATAAAGAGTGAAAAGGTTATAACCCCAAAAGGAATAAAGAATGAAAAGGTTATAACCCCAAAAGGAATAAAGAATGAAAAGGTATTGCAGCCCCCTTGAGAAGCGACGTCAGTCGGGCTGTCACGAAATGCGGGATGAGCCCTGCTGCGCTGGACGCCCTGGAATAACACCCGTCTCAGACTTGGCTTGGCTCTTAGACATAATCAGGGTACAGACCAGAACTAAGCCCTTGCAAGCTGGCCACTTAACAAACCTTTGTCGAGCGCCTGCGACATGCCAGGTCTGGGGTGTTTTCTGCGGGTGAGATATGGACTCTGGAGTCAGAACCAAGAGGCGGAGCTGTGTTCCCTTACAAGTTACTTGCTTTCCCTCCACCTGTTTACTTATCTGAAAAGTGAGACTAGTAATTGTCCCTTCTTGTGAGACTGTTTGAGTTTTAAATGAGTAAATTATGTGCAGAGTGGCTGAGGGGCAGATATTGAGAAGCTTTGTAGACTGTGCTGTGGAGCACTTTTTTCCCATTATTTAGGTGGATGATAAAAGCACCTGGAAAAATTGACAGCAGGCTAGTGACGGGATCGTATTTTTCTCTGGGTGTTGAATTGGGTAGTAAAGGAAGAACAGTGGACACTTGGAATAATGTAATCCAGTGTTTCTATAAGTGACGGATGAGATACTTTAGATGGGACTCACGTTGAATGACACTGATGTCATTTCTCTTTCATTTCTCTTTTGTTTTCTTTACTACTACTCACGGTAAAATTCTCACACAGAAAACTAGTACAAGGAAATCCATATACCCTTTACCCAGATTTAACATTGGAAGTATTTTGCTGTGTCCTTTTCCCTGAAATATTTTAAAGTAAATTACAAACATCAGGATATTTCACTTCTAAATGTTTAAATCAGTTCAGTTCATTCGCTTAGTCATGTCCAACTCTTTGCAGCCCCATGGACTGCAGCACTCCAGGCCTCCCTGTCCATCGCCAACTCCCAAAGTTTACTCAAACTCATGTCCATTGAGTCAGTGATGCCATCCAACCATCTCATCCTCTGTCATCTCCTTCTCCTCCTGCCTTCAGTCTTTCCCAGCATCAGGGTCTTTTCCAGTGAGTCAGATCTTCCCATCAGGTGGCCAAAGTATTGGCATTTCAGCTTCAGCATCAGTCCTTCCAATGAATATTCAGGACTGATTTCCTTCAGGATGGATTGATTGGATCTCCTTGCAGTCCAAGGGACCCTCAAGACTCTTCTCCAACTCCACAGTTCAAAAGCATCCATTCTTTGGCTTTCTTTATAGTCCAACTCTCACATCCATACACGACTACTGGAAACAGAATTGCTTTGACTAGACAGACCTTTGTTGGCAAAGTAATGTCTCTGCTTTTTAACATGCTGTCTAGGTTGGTCATAACTTTCCTTCCAAGGAGTAAGCATCTTTTAATTTCATGGCTGCAGTCACCATCTGCNTCCAACTCTCACATCCATACACGACTACTGGAAACAGAATTGCTTTGACTAGACAGACCTTTGTTGGCAAAGTAATGTCTCTGCTTTTTAACATGCTGTCTAGGTTGGTCATAACTTTCCTTCCAAGGAGTAAGCATCTTTTAATTTCATGGCTGCAGTCACCATCTGCAGTGATTTTGGAGCCCCCCAAAATAAAGTCAGCCACTGTTTCCACTGTTTGCCCATCTATTTGCCATGAAGTGAAGGGACCAGATGCCATGATCTTCGTTTTTTGAATGTTGAGTTTTTAAGTCAGCTTTTTCACTCTTTCACTTTCATCAAAGGACTCTTTAGTTCTTCGCTTTGTGCGAAGGGTGATGTCATCTGCATAAAGGTGGTGTCATCTACATATCTGAGGTTATTGATATTTCAGTCTTGATTCCAGTTTGGGCTTCATCCATTTAAACTCCAAAAATGTTTAAATATGCTCCTCTAAAATATTAGAATATTTTTCTACATAGTCACAATATATGTCATGACATATAACCAAATTAATAAAAATTTCTTAGAGACTTCTTTGGTAGCCCAGTGGTAGGGAATCCTCCTTTCAATGCAGGGGACACAGGTTCAGTCCCTAGTTGGGGGACTAACATCCCACGTGCCACGGAGCAGCTAAACCCATGCACCACAGTCACTGAGTCCCCAAGCCCTAGAGTCCACATGCCTGTGATTAGAGTCCATGAGCCATATGGAAAAATATATCCCATATGCTGCATCTCTAAGACCCAGTGCAGTCAAATAAATAATTTCTTTGTATCACCTGGTATATACTGCATAGTCACATTTTCTCAATTATTCCCATGAATGCTGTATAAACTTTTTTTTTTTGGCATAAGGAACTGTATTCAGTGTCCTGTGATAAACCATAATGGAAAAGAATGTAAGTGTATGTATAATTGAATCACTTTGCTACACAGTGGCAATTAACACATTGTAAATCAACTATACTTCAGTAAAATAAAAATACAAGCCAAAAAAAAAAAAACCCAATTATTTTTTAAACCAAGATCCAGTCAAAAGCAGTAAATTGGATTTAGTTATTAGAACTTTTTTAAAAAAGACTAATTTTTAGAGCAGTTTCAGGTTCACAGCAAAAATGAAGTCCATTTTTTGAAAGGTACAAAGATCTCTTACCCACCCTGCCCTCAGTATGTACAGCCTTCTAGACCGTCAGCGTGGTGCAACAGGATAGTACTTTTGTGACAGTGAGGCGATTCGTGCATCATTAGCACCGAAGTGCATAGTTTGTATTAGAACTCACTCTTGGCGTTGAGCATTCTGTGGGTTTGGACAAATGTATAGTGACTGTATCCACCATTATAGTGTCAGAATATAAAAGTCTCAGTGGTGTGGTATATTAGGACGTTTAATTCTCTCTCAGTTTTAAATTTGAGATGGAGCACCTTTCCTTCCCCCTATGTGTTTTTCTTGACATTGACTTGAAGAGACTAGGCCAGTAGTGATCCTGGAGGATTCCCTTTTAACCATTACTTTTGCTTGTAGTTGTCTTTTGTCCTCATTAACTAACCCTTGTAGTTTCTATAAACAGGGTCCTGGCAAAAATTGTATAGGCGTCTGTGGATGACTAAAGATTAGGAAGCTGCTCCAAGCAAGATTGAGGTTGGACTCAGGACAGTGGGAAGGGGGTTCAGCAGAGGGATCGGGTGAGTCATCAGGAGGGCTGAGCAGACAAAGTGCTGTGGAGGTGGAGGCCTCTGGGGTGCAGTGTCCTGTGTCCTGTACTGGGTGCAGGGTCAGGACAGCGCCATTCCCAAGATGGGGAGACAGAGAAGAGGCACTTTCTCGTGTCTCTTACTAGTGAAGAGTTAGGTTCAGATGCTAAGCAGCGTAGATACAAAGCCAAAACTTGTATTTTTTTTTTAATCATCTGAAGAATATACAGATTTAGTATGATAAAGATTATGTATAATACGAAGTAGTGTCTTTTGGGTAATGAGCTAAAGTATAGGAATAAAGTATAGGAAAGTGAGTGAAAATATAATAGTTTCCCTAATGGAAATTCACTAATGAACCACTTTACTTCATTATATCTCGAAATGCTTGCTTAACACTTTGTATGAAATAGGTTCCCAATAGCAATTTGTTAGAGTCAAAACATGAAATCACTCTTTGTTACTGTGCCCTGTAATGTTTCTTGCTAATGTCCATTTTCTAAAGCGCCATTTTTCTGTCTCTTTAATCTTCGGGGATTCTTCTTTGATTAGCAAGGTTGCAAAACTCAGTTTTATAAAGTTTTTTCTTTAAAAAAAAAATGTTACAGCCAGTGATTTGATTATTTTTTATAATTTATCATCAAAGAGCAGTTATTTATGGTTTAATTGCTTATTCATTTATTAATAAGTGTTATTGTTACTTATTAAATTATTATTTTCTATTTATTAAATTCTTATTAATTTAATTAAATACTTTAAATTACCTAAATCAGAATTTAACTACTGCCTTTGCATTTTTATAGAATGGCTTTAAGTGTCATTGTATGTCTGAATCTCATCAGAGACAGCTGTTGCTGGCTTCAGAAAATCCTCAGCAGTTTATGGATTATTTTTCAGAGTAAGTAACTCAACACCATCTTTATCTCATAAGCTTTATTCAGTTGGACATTCAAGAGATGCTTAATATTTTATGTATTGGAGGCTCTGTTTAGTCCTTATAAATTAATGTGATAGCTACATTAACTTTGTGCTCCATTTTTGTCTTCTTTTGACAACTTATCATTGTGTGGAATTGTTAAAAAAGTATTTCTCATGATTCAGTCTTTCCTTCCTTCCACATCAAACATAATGAAAAACTTTCATTCTAAAACAGCTGTGGCTGAGAGCACAGCTCTGGAATCAGACCGCCTGACTTTTAAGTCCTTCAAACCTGGGCTCTCCACTCAGGAGCTGAGTAACTTTGGCTGAACTTCCAGAGTTTATCTATAGATATTGTATCTTCTTAAGTATTGTCTTTCCTTCATAAGGTTTATGTGAAAATTCAATTCAGGTCAGTCGCTCAGTCGTGTCCGACTCTTTGCGACTCCATGGCCTGCAGCACATCAGGCTTCCTTGTACTTCACCAACTCCCGTAGCTTGCTCAAACCATCTCATCCTCTGTTGTCCCCTTCTCCTCCTGCCTTCAATCTTTCCAGCATCAGGGTCTTTTTCAAAAGCATTTATTCTTCGGTGCTCAGCTTTCTTTATGGTCCAGTTCTCACATAGGTGAAGATTAAATGAGTTAATATTTTGTAAGTGTTTAGAAGAGTGCCCAGTACTTGATTAATATTATCTGTTAATTATTATTATTATTATTTCAATACAGAGGTATTCTGAACAGTGATACGTTATACTATGCAGTGTCATAACATCATACTCATTAATGCCAGTCAGTGCTTCAGAAACACCTTTAAGTATTGGGAAGTGTGTCAGATCATGGTGGTGGATACTAGTTTACCAAAATTTCCATTTTTGCTTGGAAGCTCAGATTTTATATTGGCAACAAATGTTGTCAGTTGTTTTTCTTGATGTATCAGGCTTATTTGTTTATTTTTGAGAAGAATATGAACTGAATATTTAATTTGAAATAACTGTTGTCTGCCTGTCTGTCATTTCTCAAATACCAAGTGATGCTTTCATGTTTCTGTGCTGGTTGGGGTTCGGAGCAGCCTTCTTTTCCTTTTCATCTGTAAAAATTCTATTTGTACTTCACCACCCAGATTAAAGATTGCCTCTGGCTCCTGGCATCTCCCTCAAAGCTTCACATGATATCTTATTACATCTCTTTTTCAGGTTAGCTTAGCCAAGAAACAGTTCAGCTTCTGTTACGGTTATGATGGTTCTGCTAGGTTGTGACTTGGTGAAGATTTCTATCTTACTCACCTATGTTTATCTGGCACTGAACATTGTGCTTAGCTCAGAGGGATACATTAAGTGCCAGCTTCACATGGAAAAGGCAGTTTTGTTATTGACAGAATGGGGTTATTACCCCACATTTACTGAGACTTCATGAAGCGTGAAACTTCATGAAGAACCCTCTCCAGAGACCCATGGTCACCTTGTGCCTACTTCACTGAGACAAAGTTTCAACTCCAAACCAACTTTTCACTGTAATTGTTGAAAGCTATATTATCTTTCAGGATTCTTCCCTTGTTCAATGTTTAAAGGTTCACAACAGATGTTCTCGTAGATATTTCATGTATCATTTGCTCATGCAAACTGTATGATGGCTTAAATTTCAGGAAGATGATGCTGGATACTTGTAGAAAATACCTTAATGCTTTCCCTTCTTGCTTTATTAGGGAATTCCGAAATGACTTCCTAGAACTTCTCAGGAGACGCTTTGGTAAGCACGTTAAGTCTTGTGCACACAGTGACTTTGTAATCTTATAATCTGCTCAGGGTCTGCATTTGTTGTATTTTGTTGTATCTCAGGTTGTATTTTGTTCTCAGGCACCAAGAGGGTTCACAACAACATTGTTTACAATGAGTATATCAGCCACCGGGAGCACATCCACATGAACGCCACACAGTGGGAGACACTGACAGATTTCACCAAGTGGCTGGGCAGAGAAGGTGAGAACAAGACGTGATGTGAGCAGCTGTTCCATGGCTGCATGTGGGCGGGGAGAAGATGGTCCTGTACTCTATGTGCCAGTCGCTTAGTTGTGTTTGACTCTTGTGACCCCGTGGATGGTAGCGCGCCAGACTCCTCTGTCCACTTTCTGTGTAAATTTACGGAAAAGAGGTTGAGTAGGACAGTTAGAAACTGATGGAGAGGAGTGCCTCCTGCCGGGTTGCTTTTGTGTACTGCGGGTGTGTAAGGGCGTCTGCAGCCATTCTCTTGATGATGCCAAGGTTTATCACTGAAGCATCCAATCGTTAGGTTGAATATCAACCAAGAGGTCCCTGTCCTCTTCCAATTTTTTTCCCCCACATTCATTTCACTTTCACAAACTCTTGTTAAGGCAATTTTTAAATTTGCTGCCTCTTTTCCCAATTCAAATGGGAAAAAAAGTTCAGGAAAAAAAAAAAGATGAAGAAACTTTTTTTATTGTTGTGTTACTTATTCAGTGTGTTTCTTTATTCCATTTTTTGGGGAAGTTTTCTGCTAGTGAAGTCAGCAGGAATATCATATACTCAGTTCAGTTCAGTTCAGTCGCTCAGTTATATCAGACTTGTTGCAACCCCGTGAATCGCAGCACGCCTGGCCTCCCACCGGTCCATCACCAACTCCCGGAGTTCACTCAGACTCACATCCATCGAGTCAGTGATGCCATCCAGCCANGTTCGCTTCTTTTCTTTTGATAGCTATTTATAAGGCCTCCCCAGATAGCCATTTTGCTTTTTTTGCATTTCTTTTCCATGGATGGTCTTGATCCCTGTCTCCTGTACAATGTCATGAACCTCATTCCATAGTTCATCAGGCACTCTATCTGTCAGATCTAGGCCCTTAAGTCGATTTCTCACTGCCACTGTATAATCATGTACTCAGTGGACATTAAATGTTTAGCGACAGTTTAATAATTACTAAGCAGGATAATCCATTTTTTAATGTTTCCCTTGTTTAAATGTGTTGGCACAACCTAGTCAAAAATATTAGACAGAAAGTATCCCGATTAAAATCTAAGTGTCGGTAGCTGTGTCAATTTGTGTATCTAAACATGTTTGAATGAGTGTACTTGAATGAATGAGTAATTACTGCAGACACATCACATTTATATTTGCTTTCAGCTTTGATTGTGTACAAAATTAATAGTTTCGGTTACTTTCTTAAAGGTTTGTGCAAAGTGGATGAGACACCAAAAGGCTGGTATATTCAGTATATAGATAGAGACCCTGAAACAATCCGCCGGCAGCTGGAACTAGAGAAAAAGAAGAAGCAGGACCTCGATGATGAAGAAAAAACTGCCAAATTTATTCAAGAGCAAGTGAGAAGAGGTCTCGAAGGAAAAGAGCAGGTGGGATCATCCAGAGATGCAACAGACAAAGGTCTGAAGAAGCGCAATCACTTACTTGTTTACGCCTTGAACCGCATTTTGTAGGAGAAAGCGCGTGGCCTGGTATAAAAGCCCAGGTTGTGGAGTGGAGAGAAAGCTGGGTTACTTCTTGACTTCACATGCTTATGTAACTGTGTAATCTTCTAAACCTGTTTCCTCATCCCTAAAATAGAGTCAGTACCTAAAGGTGAAGACGTGAACAGGTCAGTTCAACTAACTCATAGCTAATGCAGTGCTGGGGAAGACCGCAGTGTGTGGGAACACAGAGGGCCAGTGCCTACTCCAGCCTGGGGTGGTGCAAGAATATTTAAAGGCAGATATAGCCCCAGGAGTCCTGAGGAGTCACTGAGCCAAACCCAGGTGAACAGGGAGGGAGGCATGATACAATTGTTTCAGCCGTTAGAATAACTAGATCAAGGCACTTATTTCAGCAGATGGTTATTGGTCACCTCTGTGCGCCAGGCGTTCTTACAGGCACTGGGGATCCAGTAGTGGAGAGGATGGAAATCCCTGCCTTCGAGGAGCCTGTATACTAGACGTGTGTGAGAGCAGGAAAATACAGCCTAGTGTGTATGTGAAACTACTAGCCGTTGAGTATTGTTGAAAGCTTCTTATTGTGATGCAGCGTGCATAAAGTGTATGGCATGCGTGAATCTTAGGGCTACACTTCCATCAACCTTTACGTATGTATATGTCTTTAGATGAATGGATGGGTTGATTGAACTATAGATAAGTAGATAGTCCATGTGGCTACCACCTGGATGAACATATTAAACATTTCCAGTATCCTAGAAGGTTCCCTCATGCCCATTCCTAACCAGTAGCCCTTGTCCCCAGAGAAGGAAGCACTGTTCCAACACACTGTTATTAACTGTTGGTTAGTTTAACCTGTCTTTGAACTCTGTAAGAATGGAATCAGCCAGTATGCTGTCTTTTTTATTTATGTATTCATGCGTTCATTTATTTTTATTGATAGTATGTTCTCTTTGTGTCTGGCTTCCTTAGCTCAACATAACGTTCTGTGTGTGTCGTTCTCCATGTCCTTTCCCACTAGTGCTTCTTTCTCTTTTTGATTGATGTATAACCTTTCATTTTATGAATATAACAGTGCTTATCCATTCTCCTGTTGAGAAGCATGTGGCTTGTTTCCAGCTCCTTCCACACCCCCCATAGGATGTCTTTTGGAAGATGTTTACAATACATGTAATCTCTTATTTAGTACCTTAACTATTTTAGATAGTGAGTTATAATTTAGAGCTCTTGAATATTGTTAGTAAATGCACTGTGAACCAAACCTTCAAACTCTTTTTTTTTTTTTTAAGGAAGTCCCTGTTTTTACGGAATTAAGCAGAGAAAATGATGAAGAAAAAGGTACTTTTCTTCCCGTTTGAAAATGGATGCTTTTATATTGGCCCTGCCCAAAACTGGCAACATGTTTGGGAACAGGACATATTATCTACCTGGACCGCTTTATTCTCATTAGTAAAATGAAAAGGTGATAACAATGAATTAGATGGAATGCCTTCAGCAATAAATAACCAGACTGAGTAAAATTAGCCTAAACGGTAAGGAAATACTTTGCCATGCCAAGACTCCAACTCCCAGACATAGGGTGGTTCCGGCTGTCACACTGTCAGTAGCTGGACACAAGGTAGCTGCCAGCACTCTAGCCATCATATGCAGACCCAGCCTGTCCAGAGGAAAACAGAGAGCCCGTTTCTCTTCTGGAGTCCCCTGTGAGCAAGTAAGCTTTTCCTAGAAGACCTTCTTCTAGCAGCAGACTTCCTTTTGAGTGTCATTGGTCAGACTGTATCTCATGTCCCCCTCAAAAACAGTCACTAGGAAGGGAAATGGAATGATTTTGATTGGTTTAGACCAAAGAACCATACCTATCCCCTCCCATAGGTCCCACCTCCTAGTCCCATCCCCTTGGGTGTTAGATTTTCAGCGTTTGGACTTGGGAGGGGACACACCCCTTCAGACCGTAGCATCCTCCAAGCCATGTGTGAGGCCTACAGACACCCAAACAAAATGGGATTCCTGTTACCAAAGGGAGAGGGAGGCAGAGTGGGGAAGGGTCAAGGCCACATGCTCTATCCAGTGAAGGTCTCTCCCTGTTCCGTAAGCACCACTTCAGTATATTTTACAGGAGTTTATGATCTCTGGGTAGCAGCATTCCAGCTCTCATTTGTTCAAAATGTCCATGAATTTCTGTATGGCTTCTTTGTAATATTTATCTGATGTTTTGCTAGAATTTTCCCCAAATGTATATCGAATACCAGTTCTTTTCTTCCAGTTACATTTAATCTGAATAAAGGAGCCTGTAGTTCAGGAGCAGCATCTTCCAAGTCAAGGTGAGCCACGTGGACGGGTATCTTAGAACTTGAGAGTTTGCGTGGAATGTTGATGGCTATCTTAAAAAGTGCAGGATTGTGAGTTATTTTTTCTAGTTGTCATTTTCATCTCTTTTTGTTTTGTTTAATGGTTGATTGATTTTTTTCTTAGAAACTGTTTTTTTCTTATCTTGTTGACCCCAATGGTTCATCGCCGTGAATCCGTTGCCCCAAANAGTTTGCGTGGAATGTTGATGGCTATCTTAAAAAGTGCAGGATTGTGAGTTATTTTTTCTAGTTGTCATTTTCATCTCTTTTTGTTTTGTTTAATGGTTGATTGATTTTTTTCTTAGAAACTGTTTTTTTCTTATCTTGTTGACCCCAATGGTTCATCGCCGTGAATCCGTTGCCCCAAAGACCACCGAGACCAGGTTTCGATGCAAACAGCAAGGGGATTTTATTGTACCGGCGCGCCGGGGTTCCATCTCCTTAAGCAAGGAGCGGGAACCCTGAGTGTTGTTACATGGTAGCTTTTAAGCACAAGCAAGCGGAAACAGTTTGATTGGTTACAGGTGTTGACCTTTTCGAGGATTGGTCCATTGATAACAGGTTACAGCTGTTAACCAGGTGGCGCCCCTGTGGTGGGCAGTTTCTCAGAACAACAGCTCTTCTGGAAAAGTCCCGAGGAAGTTTCATAGGTTACAGAGATATGCGTGAGCTCAGGATGGGGTGCCTATGCATAGTCCTTTCCCAGTTACAGCCGAGAGGGTAAGTTTGGTTGCCCCCTCGTTTTGCCACCTGCAGATTGTATGGGGCTGAGAAATGTAATCAGAGATAAACAGGCCACGTTTCCATGAGTCAGAGATAACCCTGGGCAGTTTGGAAAGTCTTATACTAAAAAACACATTCTTACAATCTGTCTGTGATGAGCTGATTCTGTTTTTTGAGGAATGCTCATTTTTTATTAAAATGCTTCACATGGTAAACATTTACTACTCCCTGGCTCCTTCTTCACTCAGTGGTTCTTTCTATGCTATGGCAGTATTTATTTTTCTGTCATAGCCCACTGTGTTAGCTGGGGTATACACTTTTTGTTTTACCTGCTCTATTATGATTTTCTGAGAACAGAGACTTAACTTCTTCAGCTATCTCCTTAGCACCTGGTAAAGTATAAATGCGTTAGTAGACAGTAGCAATTGCCTTCCCTTCTAAAGGGTGTGGTACTGAGCCGGAGCTGACCAGCCTTTTTTGTAAAGGGCCACATGGTGAGTATTTTAGACTGTGTTAGCCATGTGTTGGTCACCACTTCACTTAACTGTGCTGTCGGACTGAGGAAGCAGCCACAGACAGTACGTAAGCAAATGAGCCCGGCTATTTTCCAGTTGCATCTCTTTTATGAAGCAGGCAGTAGACTGGGCCTGGCCCTCAAGCCGCAGTGTGTCGAGCCCTGGGCTGGCCCATGGTCGGGTATTTGTGTCCACCCTTCGTGTTCTCTTCGCTCGAGGGCCTCATGCTCTTCCATCAGACGTGCACGTGCGGCTTGTCGTGTGCGGTGCGCGCAGTTTTAGTCGTGGCGGTTTAAACATGGGTAGGTATTTGAGAGGACACCGGTATCTGGTGGAATTTATCTTTTGAGCGGGTCATGTTTGCTGTTTTCCTTCATAGTCTACATGATGCTTATTTCTGTGCTGTGCTTAGTCACTCAATCGAGTCTGACTTTTCGCGACCCCATCGACTGTAGCCCCCAGGCTCCTCTGTCCATGGGGATTCTCCAGATAAGAATATTGCAGTGGGTTGCCATTTCCTTCTCCAGGGGATCTTCCCAACCCAGGGATCCAAACCAGGTTTCCTTTCTTGCAGGCAGATTCTTTCCCAGCTGAATCACCAGGGAAGCCCAATGCTTATTTAAGCCAACTCAATTTTTTGTTTGGGAAGAGGGTTTTTTGTTGTTGTTTTTGTTTTGTTTTGTTTTGTTTTTTTGGTTAATCACAGTGGTATATAATTCAGTGGCATTAAGTAGATTCACACTGTGGTATAACCATCACCACCATCCATCTCCATGGCTTTTCATCACCCCAAACTGAAACTTTGCACTCTAAAAAATAACTCCCCCCTGCCCCTACCCTCAGTCCCTGGTTACCTTTGTTCTGCTTATCTGTCTTTGTGAATCTGAGCAGAATCATACAGTATTTGTCCGTTTGTGTCTGGCTTCTTTCACTTAGCACAACATCTTCAAGGTATATCCATGTCTTGGCTTGGATCAGCATTACTTTCTTCTTTAGTCTTGATTGAAATGTCCCCTTGTACATGTAGACCACATTTTGTTTATCTAGTCATCCATCGTGAGCATTTGAGTTGTTTTCGCCTTTTGGTGCTTGTGGTTAATGCTCTTCTGAACATGTGTACAAATATCTGTTCACATTCCTACTTTCAGTTCCTTTGGATGTTTATCCAGAAGTGGATTTGCTGGATTATATGGTCATTCTGTGTTTAATTTTTAAAAGGTTTTCCACAACAGCTGTACCATTTTACATTCCCACCAGCATTTGCACAAGGGGCTCGAGTTTCTCCACATCCTTGCGAACATTTGTTATTTTCTGTGTTTTTTTTTAATAGTAGCAGCCTAATGAGTGTGTTTCATTTTGGTTTTGATTTGCATTTCCCAATGGCTAGTGATGGTAAGGATCTTTTCATGTGCTTTTGGCCATTTATAATCGTTGGAGAATCACTTATTGCCCATTTTCTAACTGGGTTTGTTTATTATTCAGCTTAGTTTTAAGAAAAAGTAACAGCTTTAGTACAACTCAGTTTCATATTTTGTAAATGTGACAAAATAATTAGACTGGTAGGGTTCAGCGAGCCAGCAGGTATTAATGGAGCATGTGTTTGGGTCACAGGATAGTTACTGCTGCTTTACAGGGGGAAAAAAAAAAAAAATATATATATATATATATATATATATGGATACATGTAGTCACTCCCCTCCTGTGAGAGAGGAATCATATATACAAAGGGTTTTATATGAGGTGGAGCGGGGTGCCTGCCCCGAACTGCTCTGGCAGTTCAAAAAAGGACATGATCCATGAAGTCTCATGAAGAATGGGTCTTAAAGAATTTCGACAAATGGAAATAAATGGAGAGACTATTTTAGGTACAAAGAGACATGGAGAATTACAGAGGCTTGGACAGGCATGGCTCAATCAATAGCAAATTGTTCAGAATGACAAGTATACATAGTAAATCAAGGATGGTATTCTGGGGCCAGTGGTGAGGGTTATATAGTAGCACTCAAAAGTTGAGAGTGTGTGCTGTGAAGACCTCAGGCATTCAGGAGTAATAAAAAAAATTCGTACTGAATGTTGAAATCTTTGTTTTAAAGAAGTGGAACCAACAGCACTGTGCTGGACTTCCGCTGGCTGTTTTACAAACCTCTCACCTGGTTGATCCTTGCGGTCCAACTAGAGTTGGGCCACATTACAATCCTCGTTTATAGCTGGGAAACTGAGGCATAGGGAAAATTTCTGAGGGTCCTAGCAGAAGTGGAAAGAAACCCTCGTGGCCCCAGCCCTGAGGCTGATGCTGTTGTCCGTGGCTGGGTCACATGGGTAGAGTGGCTCTGACTTGGGGCGGGGACAGGAAGGGCTCCGTGCTCCCAGTCCTATACGTGAGGGACATGCCCGTCATTGTTTGACTAATCTGTAGTTAACCATGTTTAACAGGCTCCTTCTGTGTTGTTCCTGTCACCCATTATAAAGCCTGCACATTTGCACAGTTTTTAACAGCGCAGTCCTCTTCCCCTCAGTTCTTTGGGACCAAGTGCCCTCAAAACAATTGGGACCGTGGCATCAGTGAAGCGGAAGGAGTCCTCCCAGAGCTCAGCTCTGTCAAAGGAGAAGAAGAAGAAGAAGTCTGCCCTCGATGAAATCATGGAGGTGAGCTTTATGAACTGCTTGTCCACTCTAGCTATTCTGTGAACGACGTGATTCCAACCGAGGAGAATTAAACAGTTTCACCAATTAGGAGGTTAATACAAAGGGAGGAAGATGTGCTCAGGCCAGATTGGGGCGAAGAGCCCAGATGCAGTTCCATCTGAGTGGAACTAGAACCTCCCTAGATAGTTGCCTCACCTGCTCTCTGCAGAACTCTTCCTGAAATTGTGGTCAGTAGATTTCGTTAGAAGGACCATTGTGGTGATTGACGCCAGAAATAAAAGCTCTGCTCACCTTTGGTGGCTCAGAAAATTGGCATCCTCCAGGGATCTCTTCTGTGGCCTCTTAACTTCCACTTAACACCTCCCAGCTGGGAAGAGAACATTTAGACATATTTTTAATTTGATTATACCAGATAGTCAAATTTATGTGACATCATTGAAAACCTGTGATTATCTGACTTAGAGCTATACTTCTGCTTTAAATTTACCTGAATTCTGGAGTCATTCTGCAGAAGGTTCTTAATATATCCTTAAATACACATTTCTCCCTTTTACCCCACCACCTTCCCTAATCAATAAATTTATGAAATTTTCAAGTTACTTATGAAGAGAAAGAATAAATGGGTACAAGAGACTGATTATTTTCCCTCTTAACATCATTTCCTCTGGGCTCCTCAACCTTTTTCCTTCATTTGTGAAGGGATAGGAGGAAACTGGTCTTCTCTATTATTGGAAAAACAGAAAATGCAGGGCAGTCAGAACAGCCTAAAGTATAACATATTGCGTGTACACTGTGAGATGTGTTCATTCTAGCATTTAACCCATGCATAGTTGCTCTTATGTGCTGGGCATCATGCAAGGTCCTGCATGTGTGGAGTAGGGAGAAAAACATGGACCCTGCATGTCATGGAGCTTTTGCTCTAGCAGAGGAGAGATCCGAGACAAACTGAACCAGTGGATGAGTAATCACAAAAGGTGAAGCCCTAAGGAGGTCTGAAGGAGTGGGGAAGTAGTTTGTTCCGTAGCTGAGGCAGGGAAGATCCATATGACTGGAGCCCAGTGAGCGCTGGAATGGTGGCATCTGACGTTAGAGAGAAAAGGGGCAGCCCCGTGGAAGTCTTAGAGCCTATTTTGAATTTAATTAAGTGAAACAGAAAGCTGGATCTACCTGCTTAGAATATAACATGCCAATTTATAGAGTATTCTTTGTTCACATTGGGAAGTTGGCAGAATTAAAATGAAATTTCAGATCAACCAAAGAATGGCATTGTTCATTCCCTTTAACAGTTGATACTTAGGGTTAGCTAAGCAGTTGAGAAAGAAAAAGGTGTGAGATGCAGTTCTGCTTGTAGTCATCATGTTTCCTTTTGATCACCCTTTTGTTTACATCTCTCCTGGATGTGTTTTCCTTCTCCTTCATTTGACAGCTTCATAATCCTTATCAAACGGAGAAGCTCCTTTTTGCCATCAAACTGTATACCCAAGCACACTGTGCTAGATTGGTCCATAAGAGTTACATTTTTACCCCTGAACACATCACCTGTTTTCTGTCTCATGATGGTCTGGGGAAGGAAGGAGGGGTGGGACTGTGTGATGCTGGCAGGCAGCCTCACAGTTTGACTTGATAGAGGCTGTTTATCTTCTTGGTCAGTTGATTTGCCTGTTCCTTATTTTCTTAGAGTTGCTTTTTTCAGTCAAAAATAAATTGCAGAAAATGTTTATCAGAGTTTGCACATTATATCAATATTCTGTGAAGTGTGTTTTAAGGAGTCCTTTTGCTAAATAGAATGTTATTAGAAATAAACTGAATATTTTAAAGAAGTAATTGATTGAATGTCTCATGTGTCCTTCAGATTGAAGAGGAGAAGAAGAGAACTGCGCGGACGGATTACTGGCTGCAGCCTGTACGTATCCCACTGGGTCTTCCTACATCTAAGTGTGTGCTTGCCTGTGTGCTAAGTTGATACAGTTGTGTCCAACTCTTTGCGACCCCATGGATGGTAGCCTGCCAGGCTCTTCTGCCTGTGGGATTCTCTAGGCAAGAATACTGGAGTGGGCTGCCATGCCCTCCTCCAAGGGATCTTCCTGACCCAGGGATCAAACCCATGTCTCCTCTGTCTCATGAATTGCAGGTGGGTTCTTTACCGCTGGGCCCAGTGCTCTTAAGTGAATGATTTAAATGCTCTTTGATATAAATGGCTAAATTTGTTAAATATCTGTCACTTCTGGAGATACATTTATAACTTTAATGACTCGTCTGTGCATCTGCTCTGTAAAGTCCTGGTTCTACCTTTGTTGGAGGGTGGCTTCCTGTTCTTGAACCAGTAATGTGCCTTGAGTTTAGTGCCAAATTTTTGTGAGGACCCCTTGAATTTAAGCCTAGAATTATTTTCTGTTTCTGCTATCTGTGAAAGACCTAGACTAGTTGAGATTGGTGGGTAGAAGTGCTAGATTTCAGGGAATCTTCCCTGTGAAAATCAGCCATGAGATATGCATTTTTTTCTCTTGGTAACCAACTGTGTTGAGTTAAAAAGAAAAAGAAGAAATGAAAGATTACTAAGAAAATGTCTTGCCGTTATGTTGGGAAAGCTTCCAACCCCAAAGGGGCTTAGCTTCCCTGGTGGCTCAGAGGTTAAAGCGTCTGCCTGCAATGCCAGTAGACCTGGGTTCCATCTCTGGGTTGGGAAGATCCCCTGGAGAAGGAAATGGCAACCCACTCCAATATTCTTGCCTGAAGAATCCTGTGGACGGAGGAGCCTGGTGGGCCGCAGTCCACAGGATCACAAAGAGTCGGACACGACTGAGTGACTTCACTTTAACTTTCACTTAACATTTTACTGTGATTTTTTGGTGAAAATGGTTGAAAATGTAGGATCAAAAGAGGAAAGGTAATTTATATTGTTCTTCCATCTTTTTTCCCCCCCTAGGAAATCATAGTGAAAATTATAACCAAAAAACTTGGAGAGAAGTATCATAAAAAGAAGGGGATCGTAAAGGTAGGACTGTGAAGTTAGGGATGGAATTTGGGAAAGGAGCTGGTGGGGGGCTGAGTAAAGCCATCTTGATACTGCTCAAAAACCACGTCCTAGCAGCAGAAGCAGTGTGTCTAAGGCTTTTGATGGCTGACTGCACAATGGTTGGAGAAATATTCTGTTTCCAGCCATAGTATAAACTGTGGTTTGCTTTCTTACTGGAGCAAATAGTGTAGATGCCCATGGCCATGTCTTAAAACACTTCAGTGAGTACACCTTATGCATTCCCATTGTTGTTGACAGGCAATGAAACAATGCCCCAGAGTTCTAAGGAGGACTTCCTTGTGTTTGACCTGAGAGGCTTGCCCTAGGATTGCCCTAGGATTTTAAAATTTAGAAACCAGCTCTCTAGTCTTTTTCTTTCTTCTGATTTTCCTAAGTATAGTTTCATGCTAGCAGCCAGCCCTTGTGCTCCTAATGTGTTTAAACAAGGCAGAATTGTTCCTCTCGCTATATGTCTTAAAGACTTACTCTAAGATGGCCAGCGTTTTCCTTCCAAATGAAAACCCCAAGTAAACTTTGAATTGAACTCTTTAAGGACCATAGCCTGATCAAATATGAAAATAAACTCCATTGATAGTAATTGAAGGAGTTACTCTTAAAACAAGTTGCTCTTACTCTTTGATTAGATTTCATTTGTTTTCATTTATTTATTTCTGTCCTTGGACTTCATAAAAGTGTTGGTTTTACATGACAGGAAGTAATTGACAAATACACAGCTGTCGTAAAGATGATTGACTCTGGAGACAAGCTGAAACTTGACCAGACTCATTTAGAGACAGTCATTCCAGCACCAGGTAAATCATTCTGCAGACTCTTTAATACATATACCATGGAAATGAGTGATTCCATTCCTACTGGACATTACTCAATAGTTCCAGATACAAGTTTTCTCTTTAGAAAAATGTAATCGCCTGTTATAACCAGCTCCTGTTTGACTTGGTCATGTGGATATTTACCAGTCCTTTGAGGAAGCTGTTTTGTGGCATGAATAAATTTTTCCTTCCTAGCATCTTTTTTTTTTTTTCCCCCAGAAGCAAATCATAGACATAACTGGATAAAAATCAGTCATGTTAGGATGATTATTAATGCCTTTGTTTAGCCATTTGAGATAGTATAGTACAAGTTAGTATTTTGCTTTTTCTGTTCCTTAACCATCTTACACATTTCTAGTGTGAATGCCACTAGGTTAGGTTAGGTTGTCTGCCTCTGACTGAAAACCCTTCATGGTATTATCATTGCTGACACAGTGATAATGTTAGTTTCTTAAACTTGGGTTTATCAGATCAGATCCTGTTATTTTTTTCTCCCTAAAACAAAATTCGTTTTATGGATTAGGAATTGTGGGCATTTTTTTCAAAAGCTTTAGTGAGGTGTAACTGACATAAACTGTATCCGTGTATAAGGTATATAATTTGATAAGTTACAGCACGTACCTACTCACATGAAAACCATCGCTACCATCACCACCCCCCCCCAAAGTTTCCCCATTTCCTTTCTAACCCTTTGCTCCCTCTTTTGTCTCCCCTCTCCCCCAGGCAGCCACTAGTCTGCATTCCATCATATAGATTAGCTCCTATTTTTCTAGAATTTTATGTAAATCATATCATGTGTCCTATGTTTCTGTCTGGCTTCTCTCACTGAGCACATTCATCCATTATTCTGGATTCATCCACATTATTCTGGATGAATCCAGAATAATGTTGTGTGCATCTGTACTCTGTTCCTTTTTACTGCTGCATATTTCATTATGTGGACATGCCAGCCTCTATCCAGTTACCTACCGATGGACACTGGGGTTGTTTAAAGTTCTTGGCCATTATAAATAAAACTGTTATATGAACATTCATGTACAGATCTTTATATAAATATAAGATTTCTTTTCTGAGAAAATTCTTAGAGATAGAATGGTTCAGTAGGCATATGTTTACACTTTTATGAAACTAACAACCATCTTGTGATTTTTAAAAGAGACAAAGTAAGCTGAATTTTTTCTGGTTACTTATGGGCTCTGGGCATTCCCTCCAAGAACCTTATGCTCTTTGGTCTTAAATTAAAACATCCCTTAACAAATAAGTGGGAAAAATAAGGAGTCTTATAATGTGATGGTGATCAAAGTATCTACAAACTGTAGTTTAGAATCATACAGATAATAACTGATTAAAAACTTGCATTGTGTTGATGCAGTGCAGTTATATTTGGCTGTAAGAAAGTAGAAGAAAGTGGCATTTTCTTTGTGTTAAGTGTTAACTCTTTTTCTGTTGCAGGAAAAAGAATCCTTGTTTTAAATGGAGGCTACAGAGGAAATGAAGGCACCCTAGAATCCATCAATGAGAAGACTTTTTCTGCTACTATAGTCATTGAAACTGTAAGTATGTTTACAGAAAGACAAATTTCAAAATGCTTTTAAAATGTGCCATGGTTTTTGTCATTGATTTGGTGTTTTATGAGTTTGGGTGTCCTGTTTGGAAATCTGTAAGGTTCCACCCCCGCTGCCCCGCCCCTTATTTTTAAGAGTTTTTTTGAAGTGGAACATTTTTTTAAATGTTTACTTAATTTGTTGCACTATTGCTTCTGTTTTATGTTTTGGTTTTTTTGGCTACAAGGCATGTGGGGTCTGGGCTTCCCCGATAGCTCAGTTGGTAAAGAATCCACCTGCAATGCAGGAGTGAAAGTGAAGTCGCTCAGTCATGTCTGAGTCTTTGCGACCCTATGGATAGTCGCTTACCAGGCTCCTCTGTCTATGGGATTTTCCAGGCAAGAATATTGGAGTGGGTTGCCATTTCCTTCTGCAGGAGATCTTCCTGACCCAGGGATTGAACCCAGGTCTTCCACATTGTAGGCAGACGCTTTACCGTCTGAGCCACCAGGGAAGTCATGGCGGCAATGCAGGAGACTCCAGTTCAATTCCTGGGTTGGGAAGATCCCCTAGAGAAGGGATAAGCTACCCACTCCAGCTCAAATGATAAAGAATCTGCCTGCAACGCAGGAGACCTGGGTTCGATCCCTGGGTCAGGAAGATCCTTTTTAGAAGGAAATGGCAATGCACTCCAGTATTCTTTTCCTGGAGAATCCCAGGGACAGAGGAGCCTGTTGGGCTACAGTCCATGGGATTGCAAAGAGTCAGACGTGACTGAGCAACCAACACTACCCACTCCAGTATTCTTGGGCTTCCTTTGTGGCGCAGCTGGTAAAGAATCCGCCTGTAGTGTCAGAGACCTGAGTTTGATCCCTGAGTTGAGAAGATCCCCTGGAGAAGGGAAAGGCTAGCCATTCCAGTATTCTGGCCTGGAGAATTCCATGGACTAGTCCATGGAGTCTCAGAGTCAGGGTCTCAAAGAGTCAGAAGTGAATGAATTTCACTTCATGTGGGGTCTTAGCTCCCCAGCCAGGGATCGAATCCACAGCCGCTGCCTTGGAAGAGGGTTTCTTAACCACTGGGCCACCACGGAGGTCCCTGTATAAGCTTGTTTTCTTTAATAACTGACAATGCTGAAGCAGTTTATCTTCTGATTACAAAAGAAATACCATACATACTTATCTTTATCCGTTCATGCTCCTATAACAAAATACCATAGACCAGGGTGACTTTAGAAACAACAGAAATTTACTGCTCACATTCTGGAGGCTGGAAGTTTAACACCAAGATGCAGACAGAGCTGGGTGTCTGCTGAGGGTCTGTGTCCTGGTTTGTGTTCTCTCACTGTGCTGGAAGGGGCGGGGAGCTCTCTAGGGTCCCTTTTTAGGGGCACTAATCCCATCCTCAAGGGCTCTGCCCTTGTGACCTCATCACCTCCTAACACCATCACATTTTAATATATTGAATCAGTTTGGGGCAGGACACAAACATTCAGTCTGGAGCAATACTCTTATATAAAAGCTGAAAACTACAATTTAATATAAATACTTTTAAAAAATTGCCCATAAGGCTCTAGGCAAATGATAATCTCTATTAATATTTTAGTCTGTTTTTTCCCCCATCTTTGTATTTTATAAAATTGTGTATAATATGTATAGTTTTGTATCCCAGTTTTTTCCCCCTCATATCTAATAGAAACTTAATCTACCAGAGTGTAATTAGTGAGGAATGTATAGTCATGATTAAAAATGGAAAGCCACAGAAATCAATAATTTTTCAGTGTTCTTCCTTCTTTCATAAAGAATTTAAGGTAGGCGAGATCAATAAAGTAATTCATTTACAGGAATCTGACATTTGAGTAAAATTGCTGATCCATTTAGAGTTGGTCCAGTGACAGTTCCGCTCACAAGAGTGAGACCTGACCTGTCTTCAAAGAAAGGATCTGAGATGGGGTTCAGATCCTCGCACTGCTGCACCGTGTCACCGTTATCACGGGGCAGTGTGACGGACTACATGTGGAGGGTGCGTGGCCTGGGCCTCGGCGAGCCCCGTGCCACCCATGTCATGGGGGGTGCATGGCCTGGGCGAGCCCCGAGCCACTCCTGTCCCGTGGGCTGCGTGTAGAGGGTGCGTGTGGAGGGTGCATGGCCTGGGCGAGCCCTGTGCCACCCCTGTCTTGGGGGGGGTGTGTGGCCTGGGCAAGCCCTGTGCCGTTCCTGTCCCATGGGCTGTGTGTGGAGGGTGCATGGCCTGGGTGAGCCTCGTGCCACCCCTGTCCGTGGGCTGTGTGTGGAGGATGCATGGCCTGGGCGAGCCCCCTGCCACCTCTGTCCCGTGGGCTGCTTGTGGAGGGTACATGGCCTGGGCGAGCCCCGTGCCACCCCTGTCCGTGGGCTGCATGTGGAGGATGCATGGCCTGGGCGAGCCCCCTGCCACCTCTGTCCCGTGGGCTGCTTGTGGAGGGTGCATGGCCTGGGCGAGCCCCGTGCCACCCCTGTCCATGGGCTACATGTGGAGGATGCATGGCCTGGGCAAACTCTGTGCCATTCCTGTCCCGTGGGCTGCTTGTGGAGGGTGCATGGCCTGGGCGAGCCCCGTGCCACCCCTGTCCATGGGCTGCGTGTGGAGAGTGCGTGGCCTGGGTGAGCCCCACGCAACCCCTGTCCATAGGCTGCGTGTAGAGGGTGCGTGGCCTGGGCGAGCCCCATGCCACCCCTGTCGTGGCGGGGTGTGTGGCCTGGGCGAACCCCGCGCGACCCCTGTCCATGGGCTGCGTGTGGAGGGCTACCTGTGAAGGGTGCATGGTCTGGGCGAGCCCCACGCCACCCCTGTCTGTAGTCTGTGTGTGGAGGCTGTGTGTGGAGGGCTGCCTGTGGAGGGTGCATGGCCTGGGCGAGCCCTGTGCCGCCCTTGTCCATGGGCTGCGTGTGGGGGCTGCGTGTGGAGGGCTGCCTGTGGAGGGTGCGTGGCCTGGGCAAGCCCCCGCCACCCCTGTCCGTGGGCTTCGTGTGGAGGCTACCTGTGGAGGGCTGCCTGTGGAGGGCGCATGGCCTGGGCGAGCTCAGTGCCACCCCTGTCAATTCTGTGGGCCGGAACGCCATCTCACACCATGCCTGACCAGGGGGAGCGGGAGGGAGACAGGAGGTACCGACCAGCCGGCAGGTCTCCGGCACAGCATCTAGTGGTAACGCATCCCACCCAGCATGAAGAAAACACGATCAGTTCCTGATGAGGATGCTATAGGGTATTTCTTAAAAATTCAGAGTCATGAAGAACTGTTAGCCACCTTATTGGTGTCTTAGGGATGTGAAGAAGGCACATTGGCATCCAGAAGCATATGTCCTTTTGTTGTCTTGTAAGTACATGTGTGTTTTTAACCACTTCTTCAATTATTTTAATTTGTAGGGCCCTTTAAAAGGACGCAGAGTTGAAGGAATTCAATATGAAGACATTTCTAAACTTGCCTGAGTTTGAAAATTTGTTAGCATCACATTAAAATCTTAAAGCATCAAATTGGTGTTCACCAAGACATTACAAGACTCTACTGTGTTAGGGTGTTTCTTTTGTATAAAACAAATGGATTTATTTAAATATTACTGTGGTTGTTGAGTCTAACTTATAGAAAAATCTAATTATGTCTCGTGAAGTATCAAAATTATGTAATTTTGTCCTTGTTGTTTTTTTTGCCTTTGTAATACTTCCTTGATTTTTTTAATCTACATTAAAAGAATATTATTGTAAAGTGTTGTATATAGGGCAATGTAGAACTATTGTAGAGCAAATCCTTCATATACTCTAAATTTATATTTTCATCAGTAAAGTAGTAAAGTTGGATGTAATATAATTACATTTTTAAGAGTCAAACTGTAAATAGAATAGCTTTATTGAGATGTAATTCATACACCATACAATTTCACCCATTTAAAGTGGACATTTCAGTGGTGTTTAGAATATTTACAAAGTTGTTTGAAAATCACCATGTCTAATTTGAGAATTTTCATGTCCCCAAAAGTAACCCTGGATCTATAATCACTCCAGACTATTGGCAACTACTAATCTGTTTTCCATCTCTGTGAATTTGTCTGTTGTGGACATTTCATAGAAGTGGAATCATACAGTATATGGTCTTTTATGACCAGCTTCTTACACAAAAAGCGTAGTGTTTTCAAGGGTTATGCATGTTGTAGCATAAGTTACTACCTCATTTTCATTCAGTGGTAATCTTTTGTATGGATATATAAAACATTTTAAGAAAACTGTTCATGAGTTGCTGGAACTGTATTGTTTCCACTTTGAGGCTGTGATGGATAGTGCTGCAGGGAGCATGCCTGCAGGAGACTTTGTGGTCATGTCTTTTCCGATCCTGGGATTGGAGCCCCTGTGTCACACTGTAACTCACTCACATTATACCGTGTCTAACATTTGAAGAGCCATTTCCATAAAGAATGGCTCTCCCTGATTACGGCGCAGGAATAAAACATGATGCTTTCCACAGGCCTCCCCCAAATCTGTAAGTCTGGAATCAACTCAGTAGTTTTCTTTACAGGAAAAAGTTTCATCCCTACCTCTCATATTCTTTTCCCCAACATCTTCCTAACATTATCACAAAATAAAGTAGCGTTATTGAGGTTAGGCTTAATTTTTTAAAAAATCAAGCATAAAAATATGATTCTATACTATAGAATTGTTTTCCCTATAAGGTTTTAGAGGCCAATATGGTTATACTAGGAGAAGGCAATGGCACCCCACTCCAATACTTTTGCCTGGAAAATCCCATGGATAGAGGAGCCTGGTAGGGTCCAGTCCATGTGGTCGCTAAGAGTCGGACACAACTGAGTGACTTCACTTTCACTTTTCACTCATGCATTGGAGAAGGAACTGGCAACCCACTCCAAGCAGAGTAACTGCAGACACCTAAAATCAAGTCTTATATTGACCTTTTTTCTTTCTTTCTTTTTTTTTTTTGGCTGCACCAGACAGCTTGCAGAATCTTAGTTCCCTGACCAGAAATTGATCCCCAGCACCCCTGCAGTGGAAGTACAGAGTCCTGACCACTGGAACACCAGGGAATTCCCTGACTTTTCTTTTAAAAACATTGTAAGCTATTATTCTTTTTAAAAAACAGACTTTTTTTTTTAGAGCGGTTTCAGGTTCGCAGCAGAATTGATGAACCTCCACTGACTGGTCATCAACACTGAAAGTCCATGGTTTCCATTAGGGTTCCCTCTTGGTGTTGTACATTCTATTGGCTTGGACAAGTCTGTGATGACATGTATCCACCATTATGGGATAGTAGGAAATGGTTTCATTGTCTACAAATCCACCTCTTCACTTCCCTCCCTCCCTCCCCTCCCTCCGTCAGTCACTGATCTTTTCACTGTCTGCATAGTTTATGCCATGGTTGGGTTCATAGAGTGTGTAAGCCTTTGCAGGCTGGCTTCTTTTACTTAGTAACATGTGTTTAAGTTTCCTCTACGCATCTTCTCTCGACATGACGACTCATTTCTTTTTAGTGCTGAATAATATCACATCTGGATGCACCACAGTTTACTTAGCCATTCATTTACTTAGCCTGAAGGACATCTAGGTTGCTTCCAAGTTTTGTCAACTATGAATAAAGATGCTGTAAACTTTCACATGTAGATTTTTGTGTAAACACAAGGTTTCAGCTCATTTGGGTAAATACCAAGGAGCGTGGTTACTGGATTGAATGGTAAGAGTGACTTCCAGTCTCTGTTCCAGTCTGCATTCCTGCAGGCAATGAATGAGAGTTCCTGTTGCTCCACAGCCTCACCTGCATTTGGTATTGTCTTGATTTGGGCCATTCAGTAGTAGTAGTATTTCATTGTTTTAATTTGTAATCCCTAATGACATAGGATGTTGAGCATCTTTCTATGTTTATTTACCATCTGTATGTCTCCTTTGGTGAGTTGTCTAGTCAAGTCTTCTGCCATTTTTAAATTGGGTCATTCACTTCCTTACTGTTGAATTTCAAGAGTTCTTTGTATATTTTGGATGATAGTCTTATATCAGATATGTCTTTTGAAAGTACTTTCTCTCAGTTTTTGGCTTCTTAGTTTTTGGAAAGCTATTCTTTTTCACAATCTTACTTGAGGTCAGATAAAATTATTGGCATTGGTGTCTTAGGAAACCTAATTCCTTGAGGTTTCTTCATTAGGAATGCCATTGGGTCCTATTGCTCTATTTGTTCATTTTCCCCTTATGTACTTCTCTTATTTTATTACTTATTTACTTTGCTTTTTTGGCTATGCCCCGTGGCTTGTGGGATCTTAGTTC
This sequence comes from Neotragus moschatus, assembly GCA_006410615.1. NCBI lineage: Eukaryota > Metazoa > Chordata > Mammalia > Artiodactyla > Bovidae > Neotragus > Neotragus moschatus. Next base: position 223,255 of record SJYA01001903.1, on the reverse strand, counting down.
CCTAACCAAACATGGAACCTGGGCCCCTTGCATTGGAAGAGCTGAGTTCTAACTGCTAAGGAAGTTTCCTCCCCTTATGTGCTTCTGCCTATCAGTTTTTGCTGATATCTTTGAGTAAATTTATTCCACAAACATTTACTAAGTGCCTCTAGAAGTAAACCATATTGCCATGAGTGCTGGAGATAAAAGGGTGAGAAGCAGGTATAGGCCCAAGGTGGGTGTACTATAGGAACTGACAATGTTCAATGAATTGATACTCAAATGAAATGATTGGCTGATAGAAATGAGCTAATCTGGAATAGCTGCTTAAAAACCCATGCTGACTTTGCTGTCCCTCAGTGAGAAACCTATAACCCCTGCCAGCATACCCCTCGGTTCCTATGCTGGTAAAATGGGGTCCCAGGATTCAAATATGGGGCAGCTTTCATTGTAAGGTCACCGTTAGGTAGACTGAAGTGCCCCTGAAATGTTAACTGATAATTGGATCACTATGCCATTAAAGGAAGCATCCCTGATTTTCCTTCCTCTTCCAGTGGTTATTTCAGAAACAGTCACCCATGTAGACTTTGCCAGTGTGAGAAAATGTTTGTTTGTTTGTTTTTGGTGTTTTTTTTTGTTTACCTGGCCAGGAATCAAACCCAGGCCCCAGGAGCTAAGTCTAAACCACTGGACCACCATGGAATTCCCTGAAAAAGTGTTAAGGAAAGAATAAAAAATACTATTACAGCATATAGGCATTTTTATGTATCTAGGCAGCCAGGTAAACTTCTTCTTCACTCTTACGCGGGTCTTTGGGGTCATTTATATGTCTTTCAGTTGGGATAAGGCTGAAGAGAAAATGCCTCTTACAGTATTAAGTGATCCTTTAAAGGAAATAGAAATATTTGCATAAGACTTTATACCCTTAGGTACTAAAATAACTTTTGATTCATTGTTCATTTTTACTATACACTGAGACACTTTAATTCCCCTCCCCCCTTTTAAAAAGTTGTTTCTTTGGATTATCAATATTCCAACTCTAAGAAACTTTGTTTAATTTTCAGTAATTGAACAACACAAATTTATGACAGGTATGATATGAACCCAGTGTCCGCTTTTTCTCATAGGGTTTCAGTTCTGACAGTAAGACATAGGTATCTAATTGGTTTAATGGTAACTAGGTTGATATGTAGGAAAAGCATTGAAGACAGGCTACCTTTGTCTGAAAGATGAATATACCTGACAAATACTATCCCTGTATTGGGCTTCTCAGGTGGCACTAGTGGTAAAGAACCTGCCTGCCGATGCAGGAGATGCAAGAGAAACAGGTGCAGTCCCTGGATCGGAAAGATTCCCTGGAGGAGAGCATGGCAACCCACTCCAGTATTCTTGCCTGGAGAATCTCATGGACAGAGGAGCCTGGTGGGCTGCAGTTTATGAGGTCACAAAGAGGTGGACATGACAAGCAACTTAGCATGCACACACAGAGCCCTGTCATACCCTAGCTCTGTTTTGGTTGTTGTTTAGTTGCTAAGTTGTGTCCGACTCTTTTGTGACTCCATGGGCTGTAGCCCATCAGGCTCCTCTATCCATGGGACTTCCCAGGCAAGAATTCTGGTGTGGGCTGCCATGCTGTCCTCCAGGGGATCTTCCTGACCTAGGGATCAAACCTGCATCTTCTGGATCACCTGCATTGGCAGGAAGATTCTTTACCACCAAGCCACATACAAAATTAAATATTGACCAGTTACCAGTGGGTTCCAAGATGCTTCAGCGAACAAACAAACACAGATAATTACCAAGTTGTTTTTCTTCATCGCTGAGAGCACAGTATACTTTCAGAGACTAGTCAAGAGGCAGTAGCATAGTTCCTTTCTTTCCAACAGTTCTCATTTATTTGGTTTCTTCATTTGAAATTCAAAACTGATTATTATAATTCAGTTAATTATATATAGAAGGCATTTTTCTGGTCTCAAGAGGGTCACATGAATAGTATTAATAAGATTATAGGCAATTAATTTTAAAATACCAGCTATTAATAGAAATTTTGATAACTTTTAAGTTTTTAATAACATGGGTTCAATTTTAAATCTAGTTTCTTTTGCTAGGACTGTGCTGCTAAATTCACTGCATGTAAATTTACACCCCAAGATTTTCATAATTATTTGTAAAACTACTGAGCACATGTAAAATACTAGAACTAGAAGTAACCTTATATAGCTAAAGTAGTGGTTTTAGAGCAAAAATTTTTTACAAAGTAGCCATGATAAGAACCCACTTTTGAAGTTTGTATTGACTATTAGCATTTTAAGATTAATATCTTTGAAATGGAATGGAAAAGACATAGTAGATTTAAAAAAAAAATCATAGGTGGCATAGGTGACCAGTTTTTATAGATGAATGAAACTAAAAGGCAATGCTGTTTACCTCTTCAGCACTGAGGTTATCTTTAGTTTACAGAAATAATCACATACATTTCATATTTTACAGTTATGTCCAAAGATAATCACCTGCTTTTTCAAATACTGGTTGAGTATCTCCAAAAAGGTAGCTTTGTCTGCTTTCTAAAATGAAAACTGGTTTTTGTCAAATTATGCAGAGAAAGCTTCATGAAAATATAGATACAAATTTTTTTCTAAAGTGCAACTTTATCACTTTGGCCTTTGAACACATACCCATTTTCAGAATAGATTTAAAGGAAGATTAAAAGCAAAGGAAAGTACAGAATGACAGTAGATCAGACTTGGACCAGCCTCCATAATCACACGAGCCAATTCCTAATAACAGAGCTCTTCAAGTTGAGCCTTGAGCAACACGGGTATGAACTGCATGGATTTTTTAAAAACCAAATGCAGTACTTATATTTTCAATTTACAGATCTTTAAATTAACTAAGTGTAGGGAGAAGTTTGTGTCAGATTAGAGATCACACTTCATGGAATCAAAAGAACTAGTGTTTGAGTCCTGGTTCATTCCAACTGTTTCCATCTCTTGCCCTTGGGTGAGTCATCGGATGTCAATTCCTTTGTTTTTGAGACAGAGATAAAAGTTTGTAGGTTTTTGACTGTGGGATTTTGGCAGCCCCAAGCCCCACATTGTTCAAGGGCCAAGTGTATATGTATGTGTGTGTATAGTGTGTATATATATGGTATATCTGATACAGCCGTCCCACCAGTTCTCTTTCAGCAGAACCCTGACTAATACAGTCTTCCTGGACTAAAAAGGGTCTCTGAGGCCAGTACCAAGGAGGGAATTTTGATTAAGCATGATGGACCATCATAGGTATCTTAGCAAGGTTGGGTGAGGGAAATCAGGTTCATCTGAAGGGGCCTGACACATTTGTGGTCTTTAGTTATGGTGGCACCACCCAGGTAACATTTCTGGGTCTTTAGAAATGGTGGCACCACCCAGGGAGTGCCTCTGGCCTTTCCTGTGGAGAGCGCCTCCTCCTGAGATGCGACTGGAACGCCAAGAATCATATAAAACTACAAAACAGTTAAGGTGAGTGACTTCTTGTTCAAAGTTCACCAGATAACCTCATAATTGAACTTTTGTGTAACTGACCACCTAAAAATATATTCAGTTGTAAAGCCGAGGACCTGACACTCAACCATAGTGACATCCTCCCAGTAAATGCCGAACCCAGGACTCTGCCCAGATGATGGCTTGACTCACCAAAGCAGCTTTCCTCTGCGCCTCAATTAACACAACTTTGCATCTGCAAACAACAACATCCTAAAACTTCTTGGCAAAGTTATTTATTTTCTTCAGCTGTGTTAATAGGTTTTATCAACCACCTTGGTGTCTGGTTAGGTTTTGATTATTCAAACTCAAGAATGACTTCAAAGGTGGCAGGAAAAAAAAACCAACTTTATTTTTTTACCGAGAATTTCCCCAGCTATAATAAACTTTTTAAGGCCGTCTGAGGAAGCTATAGAGCTGAGGCACAAAGTAATCCTTGTAATCCCCATCGATGAAGCCTTTCCCGCTGTTGTGCACAAACCAACAGGGAACATCCGTTCCAAACACTCTATCTGTCCGATAATCCTTTTGCAGGCCCCTGCAAGAGAGTGTGAGCGTGGTTAGGAAACAGACCAGGGCGGGGCCAGCCTGCACATCCAGAAAAGAGACGCTCTCCCTCTCTGTTTTCTGCCCCCTTCTAGCACCAACTCTGGGCTTCCCAGTTGGCTTGGTGGTAAAGAACCCACCTGCCAATGCAGGAGATACCGGAGACTCAAGTTCCATCCCTGGGTTGGGAAGATCCCAAGGAAATGGCAACCACTCCAATATCCATGCCTGGAAAATTCCATGGACAGAGGAGCCTGGCTGGCTATGTCTGTGGGGTTGCAAAGAGTCGGACACACCTGTGTACACATGCAGCACTGTATTTGCTAACACCCCTTCCATCCCCATTCCCCAAGTTGTATAAAATAAGAGTCTGGGACTTGGTTTAGAAAGAGAATAAGCAGTGTGTCCTTAGAAATTCAAATAACTTGTATAGAGATTGACCAATATAGTCCCAGAAAGGTAAGGAGTGCAAATTCACTTTTTTTCCTTGTTTTTCACCTTCTACCTTGGCAGAGGGGAGGCCCAAGGATTCAGAGCCAGTCTTCTTTCTGGTCATGGGGCACACAAAGGGCAAGGAACCAGTGACAACTGGCTGGCGGCTGTGTTCTCAAGGTCAGTTAGGGCTGGTATAGTCTCCAGATTAGCTCAAAGCAAGGAAGAAGCTGCCAGAGTTAGCAAATAAGAACCCAGGATGTCAGGAACTTCCCTCGCGCCCTCACGCAGGGGGCGCAGTTTCCATCCCTGGTGAGGGAACTAAGACCCCACGTGTTGTGGGGCATGGCCAAAAAAAAGGGATAAATAAAAACAGGATGGCAGTTAAATTTGAACTTCAGATAAACACAACTAATGCGTTTACCTCTTCCATTTTGCCCTGTGAGTCCAATCCTCACAGAAGCCCCTCCTGATCCCGTCTTACGCATCTGAGACCTACCTGGTGACAACCAGCTTTTGTCCCTTCACCTCCATGCTTGCTTCTGGCTTCTCAGGGTCCTTTCCCGGTCGCTCATTGAAGACATGGATCTTTGGCTCATTCATGAACTGGCCTATGAGACAAGGTATAGATGTTTATTTACATGCAACTCAAGGGGCGACAAAAGGGCAAGCTGATCACGTGATCCGAGCTGCATTTGGGTCCCTCTCAGACTTTCTGGGATAGAAAGATGTGTTGAGAGGAAAAAGATTCAGATGGAAAGGGGTGGGTCCTTCCTGAGGGCAGACCCATGCTGCTCACCTTGCTGTCATTAGACAAAGAGGCTGTTCACCTGGACCCTATGTAAATGTGAATGCCCTGAAGGTCAGCACCTGAGAGCACTGCTCAAACCAAAACAACAAAGTTGGTTCACGATGCTATTTGTTGTTCAGTCGCTCAGTCGTGTCCGACTCGTGGACTGCAGCACGCCAGGCCTCCCTGTCCCTCACTATCTCCTGGAGTTTGCTCATGTCCATGGAGCCGGTGATGCCATCCAACCATCTCCTCCTCTGACGCTCTCCTCCTCTTGCCCTCAGTCCTTCCTGGCATCAGGGTCTTTTTCCAATGAGTCAGCTCGCATCAGGTGGCCAAAGTAGTGATGTTGCTATACGCTTAAGTTGCCATAGTTCTTTACAAGTAGGGAAGGTTTACCTGGACGCCCTGTTTATTATCACAGACTTCCTAAGCCAGTTCACTTCTCTTCAGTAAGAAAAAAATCTTCAGCATAAAATTTAAGGTGTGTTCTTCCGTTCTCTTTATCTGCCCAGTTGGTGATGAAAGCCCAGCCCTGGAAAAACCTTGTCTGGAGCAGCAAACAATCCTGGCTGTAGCAAGACTGAGTCACCCTGCACTGCTTTGTTAGAGGAGTCATGTGTTTTATTTTCTGTATCTTATGATGTTTGATATCTTAAACACTCCATCTACCCCTCCCTGGGAAAGCCAACTATGAAAGATAGCAAAGGACTCAGCCAGGAGCCTGGCTGGAATCTTCAAATGAACCAAGCCAGAGCCAGACCTCTTCTCTCTGGCCTGTGAGACCCAGAGGAATCATTCCCGGGCAAGGTACCATGCAAGGAAAGACATCCTGTAGCTTAATGCCTGCCGCAATTACCAAGCCAACCAACCCCACACCACCTGCTCTGTCTTGTCTCTGCCACAGAGTAAAGGTCCTAGCCCAGACCTTGTTTCTGCTTCTGGTTCCTGACCCAAATCTGGCTTTCTCCTCATGGCCCTGCATGGCAAGATGCACTTCATGTTTCTATGGAAACTGAACAGTGACAAACATTACACTCTCAATGACACTGAACTCTTTCTGTGTCGCTCAGGCACCTTCAGAAATTAAGACCCTGGTGCAGAGTATAGGTCCTCCTGAAGCCTCCACTCCACACCTTTCACTTTTCCACATTCTACCCAAATGTTCTAACCTTGAGGCAAAGTTGCTTAAGACCTAGGATGGTCAGTCCCACACCAGCCAGACGGTCCAAGGACACTTTACCTATCAGCCCATGCACGTTAGGAGAAAACTTGTTTGTAGGGGGGATGTAGATCCCCAAAAAGTCAACATTGATCGGGTGCTTCTTCCAAACGCGATGAAGTAAAACAGAGAAGAATATCTCTTTATCCAGGGTGATAGTCACAGTTTTCTCTTTCTTCACAGAGACAAGCACCCTAGTGGGAAGGCAGAAAGGAATTAATGACCCAACATTGTAAAACAATTATCCTCCAATCTCTGGTTCCATCCTGGGTTGGGACAATCCCCTGGAAAAGGAAATGGCCACCTACTCCAGTATTATTGGCCTGGAGAATTCCATGGACAGAGGAGCCTGGTGGGCTACAGTCCATGTGGTCACAAAGAGTCAGACACAACTGAGCGACTTTCACTTCACTCAAAAATTTTTAAAAAGGGATGAATGTTTCTAGAACTGACTTATTTTTTATTATTTTTTTTTAAAAACACTAATATTTATTTGACTGCACTGGGTCTTAGTTACAGCTTGCAGGGTCTGAGATCTCCGTTGCGGTATGTGGAATCTCTCAGTTGCAGCACGTAGCCTCTAGTTCCCCAACCAGGGATCGAACTCATGCCCCGTGTGTTGGGAGTGTGAAGTCCCTAGAACTGACTCATTTAGCAAATCATTCCTCTCCCACCCCTAACATGACTTCACTCTGCCCAGTACAACCACCCCCCCAACCCCACCACAGTTTTCTAAGAGCCTTAAAACATTTTCATCACAGAATGTTGATGTATCTCCTAGCACTGGAATTCTGTCAGTGTATACGTTTCTGTATCGACAATGAACAGATACTCTTGGGAAGATATTGCTCTAAGACAACATCCCAGTGTTTGAGCACGCTCTGACACAGCTGACTGGCTTTCAGCTGACGGCTTCATTCACTTGTCCAACACGTCCTTATTGAGTCCTTACTGTGTGCCAGGAACTAGGCTAGTACTGAGACACACTACGACCAAAACACACAGATTCTACTGCCAGGAGCAGGGGCAGGAAGGAACACAACTTTTTCTGAACCTCGAATTCCTCACATTTAAAATGATGATTTTGAGTTCTCTGTGTCATGGAAGTCTGGGTTTGTTGATGGGCTCATGGGTCGAGGTCACATCTGGGTCCGGATGTAACCGTACTTGCCTCTGATTAAGCACGTGGGCCGTGTCAGACCAGGACAAGACAGATGTTCGGGAGCCCCCGCTCAGGGAGATGGCCTCTGTGCTGATTTCTACCTTCACATCGTCACGTTGGAAATAAAATCCCAGTTTCCCAAAATAGGTGCTGAGTTTTTTATTCTTGGGCTTCTTGGCACCAACAAGCTGTCCATTGACCAAAATCCCTGCAGGAAAAGAAACAAGTTTTTTTCTGTCCCATGTGCTATTTTGTTTTTTGGCACATGTGGGCACGATAACTCAAACTTATAAAACATGACAACATGGGAAATTATTGTTTTATTTTGCTTCAGGATTTACACACCATTTTTTCCTTTGTAATTTTCATTTTATAATTTTTTATGGTTTAAATGAATTATATCACAAGTTCTGCTAGTTTATACTCAGAGTATTGTATCTATAATAGTTCAAAAAAGAATATATTTATAATTTCTTACTATCAGAGCTTGAAAAACATGCTGTGCTGTGTACTCAGTCATGTCCAGCTCTCTGCAACCTTGCGGATTATAGCACTCCAGGATCCTCTGTCCGTGGAATTTTCCAGGCAAGAATACTGGAGTGGGTTGCCATTTCCTCCTCCAGGGGATCTCCCTGACCCAGGGATCAGACAAACTCAAGTCTCCTGCATTGGCAGGGAGGTCCTTTACCACTGCACCACCTAGGAAGTCATATATATAATATATAAAACACTTTTATCAAGGTGGGAAAGAAAGAAATCCAGATAAAAACAATAGGGAAGAATGACTGTGACCTAGTACTTGAATTCAAATATAGTATATTTTTATCTTACCTAATTCTGGATCAGAAACAAGGTTGAGGATTTTTCCAGGTTCTGAGTCAATATTGAAACAAATATTCTTTTGGCTTTTTGGCAGGTAGATGATGAAGTGTGGGTCATTTTCAACTGGAAAATATACAAAGAAAGTGAAACTAAGCAAAATCATAGAAAAGAAGATTATTTTGGACAGTATTTTATTGCCAAACATCTCACAAGAACAAATGCGTATTGGGCTCCTATTATATGCCAGGTATTCTTCCAGCCACCAGGGACTCAGGGTCCAAGCACTGTCCCCTCCTCATGGAGCTGCCATCAAGTTTTAGGTTATGTACAGAGTAGATACTCATTCTGTAGCCACGCCATATGTTTTTGGCTAGAGAGAAAAATGAATAAGAAAGACATAAGGGGGACTTTTCTGGTGATCCAGTGACTAAGACTCTGTCCTCCTAATGCAGGGGACCCAGGTTGTATCCTTGGTCAGGAAACTAGGTTCCACATGCTGCAACTGAGACCCTGTACAGTCAAATAAATAAATAATAAATAAAATATTTTAAAAAAGAAAGATAAGGAAGAAGAAACACAAGCACACACACACTATATATATATATATATATACTACATGTATATGCATAGGAGAAGGAGGCAGCAGAGGATGAGATGGTTAGATAGCATCACCGACTCAACAGACATGAATTGGAGCAAACTCCAGGAGACAGTGAAGGACAGAGGAGCCTGGCAGGCTACAGTCCATGGGGCCACAAAGAGTTGAACATGACTTAGCAACTGAAGAGCAACATATGTGTGTATAAAGTGAATATTTATATGGCTAAAGTACCTGTATTTTTAAATAGTTATACACAGTGCATACGGAGAAGGCAATGGCACCCCACTCCAGTACTCTCTTCTGGAAAATCCCATGGACGGAAGAGCCTGGTAGGCTGCAGTCCATGGGGTCGTTAAGAGTCGGACACGACTGAGCAACTTCACTTTCACGTTTCACTTTAATGCATTGGAGAAGGAAACGGCAACCCACTCCAGTGTTCTTGCCTGGAGAATCCCAGGGACAGGGGAGCCTGGGCTGCTGTCTATGGGGTCACACAGAGTTGGACATGACTGAAGCGATAGAAGCAGCAGCAGCAACGCACAGTGCGTAAAATAAAAAAGACATATTACCTGTTGGCATACAAATTAGTATCAATCAATTCCAAGAGCAATCAAGGATCAAGCTATTCCCAAGAAAGTACTCCTTTGTTACCAGACACCATTATTTTGGCTGATCTTTTTTGTTTGTTTGCTTAACCACTCAACAAATATTTAGTGAGAAAAAAACAAATTATGTGCAAAGCTTTGAATTAGGCAATGTTTGGTATAGCTATAAAAGTCGTGGTCCATACCTTTAAGAGATGGACAATTTAATGGCGTGACAAAGATTCTCTCTTTGAATAAACTCAGGTTTTCCTTGAACTCCAAGTTCAACCTCAAATTCTGGACCTCTGTGTTCATCTCTGCATTGTCCAATTTTAGCAAAAATCCTACTAAGGAGGTTTAGCTAGAATTCTCCACCCTCCAAATCTGATCACCTTTGTATCTTAATCAGGTTCCTCCCCTCCTCTGTCCCCCCACTAGGTGAGGTCTGATTACTCGGCCTACCTTCAGCAAGAATCCTGTTGAAGTGAAGTGAAAGTTGCTCAGTCGTGTCTGACTCTTTGCAACGCCATGGACTATACAGTCCATGGAATTCTCTAGGCCAGAATACTGGAGTGGGTAGCCTTTCCCTTCAGGGTATCTTCCCAACCCAGGGATGGAACCCAGGTCTCCCGTATTGCAGGTAGATTCTTTGCCAGCTAAGCCACAAGGGAAGCCCAAGAATACTGGAGTAGGTAGCCTATCCCTTCTCCAGTGGATCTTCCCGACCCAGGAAATTGAACCGGCATCTTCCACATTGCAGGCAGATTCTTTACCAACTGAGCTATCAGGGAAGCCCTGTTAGGTCAGTTTAACCAGACCTCCCCTTTCCCACTGATGCTTCCTCTTAGTAATCTTCCATCCTCTGACCCTAGCCTGTTTTTGTCTATAAATGCCCAGTTTCCCACAGTGTGTTCAGAGTTGAGTCAGATCTCCGTACCCCACTGCAATACCCCAATGTAGTGGTACCTACATCCCCTTGAATAAAATCTTCCTTACCGTGCTTTCACAAATGTCATTAATAATATCTTTCCTTTAACAGAATATCATTTTTCCTTTCATGAAGGCAGAACCAAGCACTCATATGAGATGGAATAAAGTAAATGATAAAAAAATGACCCAAGCACAACACTCTGNCATGCTGCAACTGAGACCCTGTACAGTCAAATAAATAAATAATAAATAAAATATTTTAAAAAAGAAAGATAAGGAAGAAGAAACACAAGCACACACACACTATATATATATATATATATACTACATGTATATGCATAGGAGAAGGAGGCAGCAGAGGATGAGATGGTTAGATAGCATCACCGACTCAACAGACATGAATTGGAGCAAACTCCAGGAGACAGTGAAGGACAGAGGAGCCTGGCAGGCTACAGTCCATGGGGCCACAAAGAGTTGAACATGACTTAGCAACTGAAGAGCAACATATGTGTGTATAAAGTGAATGTTTATATGGCTAAAGTACCTGTATTTTTAAATAGTTATACACAGTGCATACGGAGAAGGCAATGGCACCCCACTCCAGTACTCTCTTCTGGAAAATCCCATGGACGGAAGAGCCTGGTAGGCTGCAGTCCATGGGGTTGTTAAGAGTCGGACACGACTGAGCAACTTCACTTTCACGTTTCACTTTAATGCATTGGAGAAGGAAACGGCAACCCACTCCAGTGTTCTTGCCTGGAGAATCCCAGGGACAGGGGAGCCTGGGCTGCTGTCTATGGGGTCACACAGAGTTGGACATGACTGAAGCGATAGAAGCAGCAGCAGCAACGCACAGTGCGTAAAATAAAAAAGACATATTACCTGTTGGCATACAAATTAGTATCAATCAATTCCAAGAGCAATCAAGGATCAAGCTATTCCCAAGAAAGTACTCCTTTGTTACCAGACACCATTATTTTGGCTGATCTTTTTTGTTTGTTTGCTTAACCACTCAACAAATATTTAGTGAGAAAAAAACAAATTATGTGCAAAGCTTTGAATTAGGCAATGTTTGGTATAGCTATAAAAGTCGTGGTCCATACCTTTAAGAGATGGACAATTTAATGGCGTGACAAAGATTCTCTCTTTGAATAAACTCAGGTTTTCCTTGAACTCCAAGTTCAACCTCAAATTCTGGACCTCTGTGTTCATCTCTGCATTGTCCAATTTTAGCAAAAATCCTACTAAGGAGGTTTAGCTAGAATTCTCCACCCTCCAAATCTGATCACCTTTGTATCTTAATCAGGTTCCTCCCCTCCTCTGTCCCCCCACTAGGTGAGGTCTGATTACTCGGCCTACCTTCAGCAAGAATCCTGTTGAAGTGAAGTGAAAGTTGCTCAGTCGTGTCTGACTCTTTGCAACGCCATGGACTATACAGTCCATGGAATTCTCTAGGCCAGAATACTGGAGTGGGTAGCCTTTCCCTTCAGGGTATCTTCCCAACCCAGGGATGGAACCCAGGTCTCCCGTATTGCAGGTAGATTCTTTGCCAGCTAAGCCACAAGGGAAGCCCAAGAATACTGGAGTGGGTAGCCTATCCCTTCTCCAGTGGATCTTCCCGACCCAGGAAATTGAACCGGCATCTTCCACATTGCAGGCGGATTCTTTACCAACTGAGCTATCAGGGAAGCCCTGTTAGGTCAGTTTAACCAGACCTCCCCTTTCCCACTGATGCTTCCTCTTAGTAATCTTCCATCCTCTGACCCTAGCCTGTTTTTGTCTATAAATGCCCAGTTTCCCACAGTGTGTTCAGAGTTGAGTCAGATCTCCGTACCCCACTGCAATACCCCAATGTAGTGGTACCTACATCCCCTTGAATAAAATCTTCCTTACCGTGCTTTCACAAATGTCATTAATAATATCTTTCCTTTAACAGAATATCATTTTTCCTTTCATGAAGGCAGAACCAAGCACTCATATGAGATGGAATAAAGTAAATGATAAAAAAATGACCCAAGCACAACACTCTGGGAATGAAGATGAAAGGATGATCAATTCCACTCAGGCAAGTGGAGAAGGACCTTATGAAAGGGTGGGCCGAGACTTCCCTGGTGGGTGAGTGGTTGAGAGTCTGCACGTCCACTGCCCTGGTTGGTGGCAGGAGGCGGGGGGTACTAAGGTCCTGCGTACCATGGTGTGGCCAAAAAGAGAAAACAATTGAAAGAGTTAGCTTTTGAACTAAGTCTTGAAGGTAGGGGAAGACTGGTAGGTAAAAGACCAAAGAGAGAGAGAGATTTTATCCCTGAATGGACAGAATGGGGAAAGGTATGAAGGGAGAGAAGTTGATGATTTGTTTGGATAGGAACTCAAGGTACCTGGAGAATGGGTTTGTTGATAAGACCAAGAATGTAGGTCATAGAGACCATGAACCGCCATGCTACAGAACAGACCTTTATACTGTTGGGGAGCTTTTAAAGGTTTTGGAGAATAAATGTAATATGATTTGACCCCATTTTAGTGGGTTGGCCAAAACATTCATTCAGGTTTTTTATACGATACTACAGGAAAACCCAAACGAACTTTTTGGCCGACCCAATATTACAAGACTGGTCTCAGTACGAATTAAGTATCAGAAACTACACACAGGAAGATCATTTACTAGCTAAGACAGCAGTCATTCAAGCAAGAAGTGTTAAATCCAGGAACTAGCATGGTGAATTGGTTTGGGGAGGGTGGGGGGAGAAATTGAAGAGACATCTGGTAGAAGTCACAGTATCTGGTGACCGAGTGGAGAGGAGTAATTTCACACTGTCAGGCTTTGAGCCTCAGAACTGAAGGGATTGAAGAGGAAGGTCTGAATTAGGAGCTGCAGCGGTTGTGTTCAGAGAAGGCAATGGCAACCCACTCCAGTGTTCTTGCCTGGAGAATTCCAGGGACAGGGGAGCTGGTGGGCTGCCGTCTATGGGGTCGCACAGAGTCGGACACGACTGAAGCGACTTAGCAGCAGCAGCAGCAGCAGCAGCAGTAGCATTGTTTGCGTTCTCTAGAATAAAATCAAAAGAGCAGGGTACCATCCAGCAAAAGGCCACTGTTTTCCAGATACTGACACAAAGCTCTCTGCAAATATTAACTAAGTCTCACTGTGGTCCTACAGAGGACAAGTGACTTGCCCAAGGTCACATCACAGAGTTAGTAAGTGGCACAGCTATGACTTAAAGCCGCACTGTCTGATTACAAACTGACTCTCCCAGCCATCCTGATGTGCTCCTTCAAGTGTGTGTGGGGGCGAGACATGCAGGGTCAACTCAAGCAGAGCACAGACAGAGTCTTGGCCTGCTCTGCACTCCTCAGACCATCAAGCCCATGCTCTGTCGTCAGTAAATACTTGGTTAATTTATTTTGTGTAGGAGCTGGGCACAAGAGGGCATCATTAAAACACAGAAGCAAGGTCCCTAGCTCTAGATTTTTAAGCACTGAGCAAAACTAGGATTTTCAAATACACTTAAAATCGAGCAAGCAAATTAACAAACAGTCCTACAAATAATGTGATGATAATGCCATTTTACGGGCTCCTCAGGTGGCTTCTAAGAGTTGTACTATAAAGAAAGCTGAGCACCGAAGAACTGATGCTTTTGAACTGTGGTGTGGGAGAAGACTCTTGCAAGTCCCTTGGACTGCAAGAAGATCAAACCAGTCAATCCTAAAGGAGATCAGTCCTGAATAGTCACTGGAAGGATGTGAATGTTGAAGCTGAAACTCCAATACTTTGGCCACCTGATGCAAACAGCTGACTCATTTGAAAAGACTCTGATGCTGCGAAAGATTGAGGGCAGGAGGAGAAGGGGATGACAGAGGATGAGATGGTTGGATGGCATCACCGACTCGATGGACATGAGTTTGGGTAAACTCCGGGAGTTGGTGATGGACAGGGAGGCCTGGTGTGCTGTGGTCCATGGGGTCACAAAGAATCGGACACGACTGAGTGACTGAACTGAACTGAACAGGTGGCTCAGTGGTAAAGAATGTGCCTGCCGATGGAGGAGAGGCAGGAGATGCAGGTTCCATCTCACAGTCAAGAAGATCCCCTGGAGAAGGAAAAAGCAACCCACTCCCGTATTCTTGCCTGGGAAATCCCATAGACAGAGAGGCCTGGCGGGCTATACTCCATGGGGTTGCAAACAGTGGGACACAATTTAGCCACTAAACAATAACAACAGTGCAATTCTACAGGAAATAACGTTCAAGTATTTTTTATCCTAAGATGGATAGCTTCTCGTCTTTGATAATGCTGCTGCTGCTGCAAAGTCACTTCAATCGTGTCCGACTCTGCGACCCTGTAGACGGCAGCCTATCAGGCTCCTCTGTCCCTGGGATTCTCCCGGCAAGAACAATGGAGTGGGTTCCCATTTCCTTCTCCAATGCATGAGAGTGAAAAGTGAAAGTGAAAGTCGCTCAGCCGTGCCCAGCCCTTAGTGACCCAATGGACTGCAGCCCATCAGGCTCCTCCATCCATGGGAGTTTCCAGGCAAGAGTACTGGAGTGGGGTGCCACTGCCTTCTCTGGTCTTTGATACTAACACCTGTTTATTGAGTGGCTATTACATGCTAGCTCTTTAAAGATGGTTTCACATTTCACCAACAACCCAATCATGTACAGAATCATGATGCCTGTTTTCACAATAAAGGAAGTGAAGCACAGACTGTAAAGTAATGCACGTTCACGTGAGTGTCGTGAACAGTCTCCAAAGAGAATGTCCTTTGCACGGATACCCGTCAGTCCTCCCTACACGAGAAGTGCATCTCTTCCATCCTAGAGGGTTCATCCTCTTACCTCTCATCACATGTGGAGGAGGGGTTGACTCAAGCACCTGAGCACCAACAGCAGGCATTGGGAGCAGTGGCTCTGGTGAAGGGTTGACCCAAGATGGGACTGAATTTGGTCTCACTTTGCTGCCGTGATACAGGGCGCCTGCGTGGAGAAAACTGTATCCATTAGTTTCTGGGTTTACTTTTCCATAGAAGCTGCTTATAATTTTAAGAATCGGGTTTATGCAGACCAACGCCAGCAGTTCTCAGCTAGGTTTTTCTAGAATTATTTTTATTCCTGGGCTCTCTTTCAGTTCCATGTGTCATCATGAATGAAATCTGTTATCACTATTTAAAGAAGGTGAGGATTTTTTAATGTTGATTTAAACAATGTGTGAGAGGAGTACACAGATTTTCAGAATTCCTTTGGAAGACAAGTGAGCAAACGTGTTCGATGCCGGCAGCGATAAACTGTCGCCGAAGTCAACTAGCAGGAGGGTCAGCTGGGGACACAGGCCTGGGGAGAGGATCCAGGCCAGCCACGGAGAGAGGAGGGGATGGGAGGCCTTGCTGCAGGGTAAGAAAGCCGGCCGGAGGACTTCTCCAGGTAGGGAGACTCACCTGAGCAACAGGAGTGGTCCTGTGGAGGGGAGTCTGCCAGCATGCGTTCGTCCCCAGCCTCGTTCTCAATCACCATCGCCGTGAGGGGGGTCACTATGTGGTGATCCAGAGACATCTGCAGGATCGTCTTTGTAATTTTCCTTTTTGCAGCAGCTGTAGGAGCCAGGCTCCTGTGTTCAGGAAACAGAGACATTGGAGAGCATCACAAAACCAAACTCTGCCACTTCTGTGGGCAACCAGGACTCTGGGGCCATGAGGGAAAACAGAACGAGCTGGCTTCGTGAAGCTTAGTAGTTTACCTAGTTATGTACCCTTAAGGAATTTTTTAAAATTTCTTCTTTTATTTTTTAACTGGTAAAAAATTGCTTTACTATGCTGCATTTGTTACTGCGTACAGCAATGAGAATCAGTCATAATGATAATATACATATATCCCCTCCCTTTTGAGCCTCCTCTTGGAATTTTTTAAACAGATTATGATTATTATTATATTTTTTACTGAAGTACAGTTGATTTACATTGTTATTTTCTTTTGTTTGATGGATTTCAAATTTATTTTTATGAGTGTTCCTCATTAAATTAGCAATTACAACAAAATATATATATATATTTTAAATTAACAAGACTTGTCCTTATGATGGTCATTTTTTTTTTTTTTAGTTTCCTGGAAATTATTTATTTTTATTCTTTTTAATGTACTTTTTAACTGGTGTATAATTGCTTTACAGTGTTGTGTTAATTTCTGCTGTACAGTAAAGTGATTCAGTTATACATACAAATATACATATATATGTATACATTTTTTTAATATTCTTTTCCATGATGGTTTATTATAGGATCCTGAATATAGTTCTCTGTGCCATACAGTAGGACCTTGTTTATCCATTCTATATGGAACAGGTTACATCTGCTAGCCCCCACCTCCCAAACTCCCTCTCCGT